>JARJDZ010009664.1:0-13940 GCA_030264555.1 Aleochara sp. GC000083
ATGTATAAAGTGTGTGAGGTTTCAATGTCCCGCTTGGGTCATTTATACGGATTTAAGACGGCTAACAAAGGGTCACTCAGTGAGAGAATTGGGGCTAACTCATTATCTATGCAAATGGTAACAACGTGGCTATTTCTACTGATGGACCAAATGGGTTGACCGTTCGTAACAATGATTAAAATATAAAATAAACGACTTTGGGATTAGACAATGCGATAAAGCACTTTGGTTAAATACTCAGTACAATCAAATTAATGATGGTTCCAGATTGTAATTAAAATTGTTTTCCAGAAAATTTCGGAAGTAACTTTGAAAGTTTGAAAATAAGTATTGCCAAGTTGGATAATTAGGTGTCTGAAAAGTATATGAATAACGAACGCAGCCCCTTGGTAAGAGATTGAATGCAAAATTCCAATTGCCATGCTTTGACACTTCTTGGCATTCATTCGAGGGCGTCCAATTTGAGTGTAAGCTGATTTGTAGAATAAATTACTGATCTCGTGGCGTTGGAAGTCACCTCGTCGTTGCACTGACACATTGTCTGGGCAAAGAATGAAGAACTAGAAGCAGCAAGGAAGGGATCATGGCACGCTGGTTAATTACGAAACAGCGCGTCGAGGGATAATTCGCACTAACGATCCCCGTATGCAAAAATCCATGCGGCAATTTCGGAAGATCTGTGCTGCGTTTAATTAGGAAACCGTCATTTAAGCCGCTTATTTGAACCAACCAAGCATTCAGACATTGGAACCGAATTGAGAGGCTGAGGATGTGATGCAAATGCAGAAGTGAAGCCTGCCAAATGTGAATTGAATCATTATCCTTTTATATCGAAGGGTTAACATCGCAACCCCTTCACCCAACAGGAACGAAATTCTTCGTGAAATACGTTTTGTTTTGTGTGCAGTCAGCTTTCGGGAGATGACTGCAAGTAGTCATTTCGCACCAGGAAACAGAAGGTTCCACCGAAACGGGAGGTTTTATAGGTCGAGCTCAGGTGCGTTCGTTCCCAGGCAGGCGATAACAGGGATAAGCGGGAGGAGGTTGTACGCAAATATCCACAATGCAGTATAATCGGGACCAGTTCATAGCGTTATTTATCGGCGGGTTTCATATCCATGTGTCAGGGAGAATGGTAATGATTGACATAAATTTGAAACGCCCTTCGAGAAGTTTCGACAACATTTCTTGGTCTAAAATTCCCCATCCAAAATTTTCTTCCATAATGAATTTCTAAAGAAAAGTTAAACGCAGCATAATCTGTCTTCATTTCGGAATTTTCTACATTCTCAAGAATAACGTCGTTAACTTTCGTCGACGAATCCATAAATTTAAGTAATAGAATTTCGAGGGTGAAGTCAATCACTTAAGTAAGTGAAATATTATTTTTTTCCTGCATCAGGTGCATCAGACTTGATTATTTTACCCTTGAATCCATTGCAAGGAAACTCAAATGTAAACCCTTTCTCAGTCTCAATTTGTACCGAAGTGCAACCCACGAATAGACTTCTGGAATATTAAATATTCCCATTGTCGATGCAACCCAACGCGAATATGACAGCTTGATAATCCAGGGAGTGGTTCGACCCGGAACAAAAACGCAGATCATCCATTAAACCGGCGCAGAGATGAGATGCATCCCTTATACGGATGTCTTACTGTCCACTGGGAGCGGAAACGTTCGCGCATTTTCCCGAACCGCTTTATCACGTATCGCGACAAACTGGATGGGACGGAAAAGTTGATTTATCGTCCGCTGCCATCTCGCGCGAATAAATTGACATCGGCGAGAAGCGCACACGTTCCCATTTTTGCATTGTTTTTCCGCAGATTGGATTAGAGAGAGGGGTAAACCCTTGTTCTTGTTGTTATGTGATACGATGCGTTATCATCCACCGACGACAACGAACCCGGTGAGCTGATAACGTCCCGGGATCATTAATCAGTCAACGTCAACATGGTATTGTTTCAATCTGAATATGTAATTCGCTTAATTTACCAGACATCCCTTTGTACGCAAATAAAAAATCCTAAAAATCCGATTTTCTTTCAGTATTGGAGAAAATCATAAGATGAGTTGGTATTTTTCGCAAGTGGAGATAAAAGCAAAAAAACTGAAAGTGTCCCATCATTCCATTGTAATTAGTTTGGCGCGTGATGGAGCATCGCTGAAGAAAAAAAAGTGCCGGAAATCTCGTACTCTTCGCACGAAAAGTTGAGCGCGAGCGACGCGATTAAGGGTGACTGTTTTTGATTTATGTGAGTTGATGCGAGGAAGTGACGCGTTTTCCTCCAAGCGCATGCGATTCATTCGTCGAGTGCAAAATTAAATATGCGAATGTAATTTTGTAGCTTAGAGTGCTTAATCAATCACACGGTGCGTGCGGTTTTTGGGGGGCGGTAAGGTTCCGATTTGGAGCGCGCGGGTGTGTGATAACCTAACGAGAAGAGCAACCAGAACCCATTGGGGGTGGTTGGATGTATAGCAACGGACGTGCGGGCGTGATAACGCTACGCTGTGCGATACAATGCACTGAATTACTAGATGACACTCGTAATCACGGAGTCAAATGGGACGATGTCTGCATGATTTATGACTGCGCTGAATTGGCGGAGGCGCCGGTCGAGGCACTCAATATGGGCGACATTGCAAGGACGTGTCAGTGTCATTTACTTGCAAGAGTAACAACAACGAAAACAAGAACATCTCCACTCGGGTTGACTCTATTTTATTTACTAGTTGGTGTTAACTTCCGGTTGGTTTGTTCTCGAAGGCAAAGACGCGTCTCCGTCCGTGGAGATGGCGGTGTAATGGATATGGGTTTCTGGATATGGTAGTGGCCTCGAGTTCGAGAGACACAGGAGCAGAAGCAATTTAATTATCAAATGCACGTCCATTAGTTGGAGCAATGTGCGGATTGTTCGAGACGTTCAAATTGACCGTGGAGATGCGCTGATATATTTACGACCATTACCGTTGCAAACTGTTTCGTTTCGTCGTTGCTGGCGACGGTGCTGCCACACACTCGGCGGAATGGTTATAATCTGGATGGGGCATCCATCAGTGCGCGCTTAACCAACCGTCCTGCTGTTAATGTGTCTGCGTTTGCATATACGACCGCAGGCAGGACTTCATTCAGGAATATAACGAGCCTGGAACCTGGTGGCCTTCAAAATCCCCTGGGATGTGTGACAACAATCAATTTCAACAAAGCTTCAAGGATTGACCCTAAATACGTCCGTCTTTTGTTTTATTTTCAACGCCATCTACAAACCTTTAATCTCCGAATTTTTGAAGGTACGTTTATATCATTCTATTTTTGAAATAGGAATTGGAATCCCGAATTTCGTGAGTCATTCCAGAGGAGGGTGCCAATACCGGAAACCCTTCCGCACAGTTTTCCAACCGGAAACGCATCGATCTCGATCGCCCGCGCGCATTTGCAATTGAATGGTTGATTAGGAGCCATATCTGCGTTGGTAGTGGCACAATGCGCGTCGATGAATGTGATGAATCTGTGATGAATCGCGCTGTCGCCGCATGATCGATCGGATGGCATCAAAATCACATCAAGTCAAACGGAGCAACTTCTTGCAAATATGTCGCCGGCAAAGAAACATCTCGTATTGTAATTTTTGGCTGGAAAAAGCGCATTACGAATGTGCGGATTTGCATATGTGAATGATTACGGGAAATCGTCCCTGGAGAGAGATATTTGTCACGACCCCATCACATAAATTGACCAACTGACCGAATCTAATGAGCCGCACGCGAAGAAATATCCTTACGCAAAATGGCCCTCATTTGGCGAGCCCTTCTTATCGTCGGTCGTATCAGTCGATGGTTTGTCGTGTATTTATGTTGCGAATACGGTTCGTATTTTTCATTTGTCTTTTTTTTCCTTGTAGGTGCAGCTTCCTTACGCTACCAAGTTGTCAGTTGATAAAACATTCCGTTCGGAGATAACTGGAGTCACTTTTTATTTAGAGGGTGTCCGAGTTGGGGTCACTACAAGGATTGGACTTGTCGGTGATCAATCACTGACCGGGTTCACCAGGGAATGCAAGCAGTTGAGGCTGTTTGTCTGATGGTTTGTGTAATATGTAATGTTTAAGATGTTAGCTGGCGATTTAAACCAAGTCTCTGGAGGGCATTTTGTTAAGATAACTTCGGACAAATAATGTCCATCGAATTGGACTATTATTTTACCAAGAGGGATTCTCAGGAGAATGACCAGAGAAACGAATTTTTGGGAAATTATTTCTTGTTTTACGGAGCAAGATGGTTAGTAAATTAATTATTTATTAGAAGGTTAAATCAATTCGCTTTGACTTGTCGTCTATGCATACACTTCGTGCATGCATTTCAGATGATTGTTTGTTTTGGTGGCTTCAGGCAACATGTATGTCGAAAGTTTGCTGGTTGGTCGTTCCTTGAGGCATTGACAGAATATGACAAGATGAACCACCCACGAATATGTACAAATCGACCCCGGATGTCCAGTTTACAAACAGGACATTTGCTCCTAAAATTCTGACCATGCGAGTCCAAGCAAAGGTCGATAAATAATAAATAAGAACGCGTTTAATATGCAAATTCTTGTAGTTTGATGTTTCCGAACTTGAGCAATGCAAATATTTGGCAAATCCTTCCAGCGTCGCTGCTGCAATTATGAATCAATTATTAGCACACAAAGTGCTAGAGCGCACTTAAGCAAATTAGACATATCTCAATGTCTATTAATGAATCAATGTTAAGCACCCCATTACGCACGAACCGATGTAATTACCAAACCAATGGCGACCCGCACACACACAGCCATTTAGCCACGCACCAAGTGGGAAGCATTGGGTCCTGATGGAAGACGCGATATTTATGACGGACGACGCTGAAGTATTTGTTAAGTGTCAATTTTTGATGCGCACTATTCACTCATTGAGAACGGCGTCATTTTTAACCGCGGTGACGTGAATGCTGCTGCCGGAAAAGCTGCAGTCGTCGAGGATGATGAGGGACGCTTCATTTGGGACTCGCTTACTGGATTATTAATTGAATCTGACAGATGATATTAATCTGATCGTAGTCCGCGTCGAGAGGACGATTGCTATGGTGGTGGTAGTACCAACGGAAGAGGCCAAAACGGAATGGTTCGGTTGTAATGATGTGCAACTGGGTTATGCGACAAGACCGTGATTGCTGTTATAATTCTGTGCGAATTACGCACGGGGCGCGACGGAATGACAAAACTGGCGGGTTGTAATTTTGTCGGCCGGGTCGAAAACATCGTCGTGGAAATTTCATTAATGCCTAATGCGTCGACCGACCGACACGGTCTTAATTATGCGAGTTGTTGACTCCACGCGGCGAGCATCGCTTCATTATATAAATTATGCAATCAGCGAAGTGTGCAGCAAGTTGGAATTAAATGGTCCAGCAGGACTCGCATTGAAATTGAAGAATTGCAATGGAACGTCAACGAGGAGGCAACAAATGACAATGTCTCGGGGTTTTATGCGGTTAAATAAAAGGCTCCCTCAAAAGAACATTTTCCATGCGAAGGAGGTTCATCATGTTCAGTTTGCGTACAAGATCAAAGCGGATATCTTTTCAATCGCAAACAACGCCGCATAAAGAAGCGTAAGGATGCGTGTTTGTTGTACGGATGGGTCGCAATATGTGTGTGGCGTGGGTTTGCTTTACTTTATAAGGTGGAGGAGAAACGCGAAAGATTGGCCTCAAAGGCAAATACGTTGACAAAACGCATCGTGAAGGTAAACACATTCAAATTTCCGATTGCCAACGTGAAGGCGAAATGCGGTCAACATCAATGTTTGTCCAGAAATGGGACGAATGGGATTGCCTTCAAGCAAATTATCCCCGCAGGCAATTTCAAAAAGCAGATAGCAATCGTGATGAAATTGAGCAAAACTCAGCTCGGATTGAATTGCGGCGATAACGAGTTAATAGAAGATAATCGAGTTAAAGGCGAAATCAACGCCACAGACAGCGAGATGAGTAGACACAGTTACGGTCCGGTTGGTTTCCCACGAAACGTTTTACTCGGAACAATGCGCCTCCAAGAGACGAAACCACCGACCGCATCTCTTCGATAATTTCGTGGTCAAGACCCAAACAAAAGCAGATCTAAACAAATAAGGTATGCTGCAACAAAAACCAGTAGCGCACCGTAATGCTTCGAGTCGAATGATGACAAAAGACCGAATAAATGGAAGATGGTCATCGAAAAAATCAGCCCAATTAGATCGAAAAACCCAGCAAGTAGCAATCCAAGTAAAATGTATAGCAATGAGGATGACGGTTGCTGCACTCAATTGTGTTTCTACTTGACTTCATTCTCGATTTCAATTCAGTAGCGCGGACGTGCTTAATTTATCGAAATATGCACGCGAGGGGCGAAATCGTGACTTTCGACCAAAACCAACACAAAACATCTCCGAGAGGC
This sequence comes from Aleochara sp. GC000083, assembly GCA_030264555.1. NCBI lineage: Eukaryota > Metazoa > Arthropoda > Insecta > Coleoptera > Staphylinidae > Aleochara > Aleochara sp. GC000083. The sequence continues at coordinate 6,465 of JARJDZ010009664.1, forward strand.
GGAGAGGAAAATTAATAAAACAAATTGAGCCTGCAGAGTTCTTCAGTTCTTTGGCGTCGACGAAATCCTCCCCTTCAGTCAAGAGTGAAGCTTCATTTTTATCCCGTGGATGGACAAAAGGAACAGATGATATAACAAGTGACCAGTGTATTGTTCCCTGCCTTGGGCGAATTTCTTGTTCTGATATCTTTCGGATATCTTCACAATTCTTTGTTGGTTGGAGACGCATATGCTGAGGAAAATCGGGAATTCTTTCGGGTTGTCTGACCATTAAAACCCGCCCGGGGGCGGCTCAATAAGTGTAACAAGTGCGGTGGCAATCAGTAGCTTTGTACCAAAATGGAGACAAGGGTAAAGTTGCTGTCTGCAATTGCTGCCTGTGGCGACAACGTATCTGAAGAACCCCATGGTATCAAACCCCGTGGTAAGTGAATAAAAATACAGTCGGCAAATTTGCTTGCTGGAGATAGTTTTATTCAGGTTGGATGCTTCTTACACGCGACCTGGGGCGAAGGACGTTTTCTGCACACACGTAGTGCTTGAAGGAGGCACGTGCCAAGGCTTACAATTGTTACAAGAGGATTCGCACTGATTTTCCCTATGGTCTCTTTCTTCTCCCAGTCGTTGTCAGTGGGAACCAAAAAAAGTACAATTTATAAAGTTGCAAAAAAACTGCAAGTGCAGATATGTCATTAAAATTCATTGAAATGTCATGAAGTATGAAGATTTGATTGCGTTGCACGGTAGCAATCGTTAAGATTCCGTCAGGTAAACTACCGGGTCTAATGTTGCATGGAAAAAGATCGATCTATCTCTTGAGAGAAGTTTATGGATCATTGGAGCAAGTTGATGACAGGCCGGTGAGTTTTACGAGTACGGAAGGAGGCATTATCATAAACGGATCTCGCCGAACGCCGGATAGAAGTCTCCAGCACCATCGAAATGAACGTCGACCGTGCAGAAGAAGTTGTCGTCGTCGACTATGCAAATGATCAACAACATCTCCGGCGACAACGCCGCCATCGATGCGGACAAATCCCTGCCAGTGGGGCGTAAATTATGTCGGCGAACAATCATGCGGTGTAGGAACTATTCCGCCGGATTAACGAGTCGAATTGCGCTCCGTAAGCCAACGCGAATAAAACAACACATCGCGAAGACGAAGAGGACCCCATCGTCGGAGTTGCCAGGACGAAGGACTTAATAGTCGAATGGCGGAAGGAAGCCCGAAGGAACGTACCAAAACTTTACGGCCAATTCCGTTCTGCGATTGAATTGCGTCCAACGCGCCCGGAGTCTACGCGGATGGCATTTCAGATTTCCATGTAAACTACTAATAGACATTAAGCATTAACCGGTATAAATTACACACGCCGTAATTACAAACAAGATACATTGTAATTGCGCATTGGGAGGAAGATTTTAGTGTCGGTGATAACGTGGTTAAAGTATGCGCGAACATGTACGACTATTAAGATTGAGATGTCAACCTGGACTGAATTTCTTATCTAATTATTCATAAGGAATTTGTATAATTGTTCTTGGTCTGCACCTTTCTTATTGTTAGTTTGGAATGAAATTTGGCAGGGCGCAAATAAAATGCAATTTTATCGAGGATAAACCCAGCAGGAACAGGAGTTTCATTAACGAATGACATGTAGTGTAATGATCACGTACATTTTATGTTGTTCGGTTGTTATGTGCCATTAAAATCACCTACAACAATCAATTCTAATTGCATTGCCCTATAAAGGCCACCACTGGCAAATGCGACCCGCAGAACAAGCGAGCAAGCTGAGCCCGTAATTTTCGCATACAAAGACCCTGGAGGAGGCCCAACGTCGAGCCGGGACCATTCCGAGGATCCTGGCTCACCAGGATATAACACATCCACTATCATTACAACCCTAACACCATAAAATACAACCAATCTTAGCATAAACGTTGCTTCAACTCTGGCACAAAGTCGAGGACATTCGGCGAGATTACAATCCCTACAATGTTATACAATATGATATACAATGTTTACTCAAGGATTAGGACTTCTTAAGATGTTGGAGGAGGAAATGGTTCAAAAAGAAATACCGAGTTAGAAGATCCTTTGTTTTAATGTTTCGCTGACAATGAGTAAAAAAAATATGCAAGGTGAAGATGTCTAATTAAGTCACGTTGACTCATCGAAACGAAATGATAATCATGATTTAAACCAGATTTTAATAGGTTGAGCAATTTATGGTCGGTGCACACGCATAAATTTTCATTACCGCAAACGGCGACAATTTTATACTGCGTTCTTTTAATTACGAGAAATATTGTTTCCAGAAAGTAATTAAATAATGAATGACGAAGGCACTCTTTGTGAGTACGAAGTGCATGAAATTAGGGTGCGCATATTATTGTGACATTTACAGCAGTAATAAGATGTCAGAATGCGTATTGAACTTTGCACTTGGCTGCAAGAACCGGCATTTATGGCGGTTCTACTTGGTTCGACTTGTCACCGATGATCATTCCTGATCGGATCAGACGAAATGTGGCTATGTAGAACGCCGCGCGGACGAGAAAACTATTTCGTTTATGGCGTTTTTAATGAACAATTCGACACGCACTTCCAGCGATATTAGGACGCAATTTTACGACCCGGGAGGCGAATTCTTAATAAAAATTTATGATCGGTAGCGACGCCGTCAATGCCATCGAAAAGATACAAACAATTGCAGGCAAATTTCCTTTCGGAGATATTTGTTTGCGCGCATAAATGTGAAGTGTGGCAAACGACGAGTTATCAAAATTTTATTGTATCGCATTGCGTCGGAGAGGGAGTTTTGATAATTGCCGAGTGCACCCTTTGAGTACTCAAGATGAAGTAAAGAAGTGGATGGTTTTTAATGGCGCGCAGTTTAATCTTTGGGGTTTTTACGCGACGATATGCTCGGTCATGCGAATCTGACAGACTGCTAATTAGCAGTAAGTCTTCGGCGGCAATGGTACGGAATCCTTAATTAGAATCGAATTATTCATTCGATAGCGTGAAAGGGTATTCTTCCGCACAATAGATTCCAACCCCTTTTTTCCTCCGGGATGGATTTCGGGACAAGTGGTGAAACGCATCTGTTAACTTTGCGCTGATTTAAGTCGATTAAGTCATGGGTGGTCGCATAAATATTGCGCTTCTGCGTGGATGGTGCCAATGCAATAATCCGCATGATTGCCCATCACGTATTTAAGAAGAATCAAAACAAATACGATCAAATGCAACGAATTGGTTCAAGTGATGCGTTTTCGGGAGTGAAGTCAATGCAATTAGACCAAAAGTGTGGGTGGATGGAAATTTATCCATGTTTCGACTTATGGACGGAATTCAGCGGAGTCATCTTCGCTTTTGATGGAAAATCATGAGGGGTTGATGTCACGAATACCATGATCAATCATGCTCTCCGCGCTAACACTAGAGACGGATTGGACATCGACGAGAAATCTTGACAAATCGTTCTCGCTATGAATTGCGAATGCATAACTTTAGCAATGGAATCAATTTTGCAAAGTGAGCGCCGTTTTTTTTTTCTTATGCGTTGCAAGTCAGTGCGTGTTTTATGGGTGGAAATGAATATTTTATCAACTGGGATGTTCACACGCTCGTAATGGATGATAACGCACGTTCGGCTCGTATTTTATTCATGCAAGAACTGGGTTTTGGCGTATACAGTGTATGGTACCTGGGCTGTTGATGGCCGACCAACCACCGCCACCATCGACGTGTGCAGCGCGATTATCTCATTGAACCTAATCAATATTCTAATATATTCTGGTGAGCGTACGCAAATGCGTGCGTGTGTTCTGGAGGCGCGCATGATGGGCCATGTCCATATGGTCTGCGCGTCGGTTCGCCGCAAATTCCCACGTTGATGGATCTTAGTTTGGGGGATATATCCATCCATCCACCTATCTGGATCTATCCCGAAATGGAGGATGCGTGCGGTATTAATGGCGTGTTTGGAGAGCGTCATCGCGTCGCGTCCGCATACATAAACGGCCCTAATGTGTATCGCTGTCATCATATGTCCTGGACATTGATGACGACCATCCGTAAGTTGCAACTTGTACAAATTAAGTTTCCACGATCTTTGACCACTCGAAAGCGCAATAAACCTCATCGTATTGTTACAGGAACAGCATCCAGGTGAATTCAATTAGTCATCGTTTGTACATGAAACGAAGCGTGAAATATTATGCGAACTGTCTAACGTTATCATTAAATCTTACGCTAATAACCAGGTGAATAAACGAGTGCCCAAGAATATTCGGAAGTGGCCAATTACATGGAATGAATCATCAACATATTTTACGACCATTGTCCGACAACTTGGTGTCGTCTTCGCGGACAATAGACGAAGCCATACGAGTAAATATATTGCGTAACAATGCAAACAACGATAGAAACGACGACCGAAAAATAATAGGTGATTTACTCGTGAGTTACATGATACCTAAAATGGTAACAGACGAAACGAGGGAACCGGACCTTCAAGCAACCGGAATACATGCACGATGTTGCTGAAGAAGTGACCAATGATTGCCCGATCTGTCCCAAGGAATGGATTATTTACATTTTAATAGACAACGGTCCCCAAAGGGCATGCCATCATTTTTCATCCTGACCCAAACACGTACCAAAAAAACCAACGGATTTGTAGACTGCAAGAGCAAAAATGAAATTGAAAAACGTCCAAATGACCTAATATCCGATCCATTCGAAATGGAATGAAGTAGATTGCGCACGGGGAAACACATGCTATTAATTTTATTTATGTATCAAAAAACACACGCAATTGCACCCCTCACATTCCAGCCACCTTTTTATCGCAATATCGGGCTGGATGATCTAAAATGGAAATTAGGACGCATCGCTCTTCGGCGCGTGGGACGCAAACGCATGATGCGCGTTAATACGTCAACTGTCGTGCGACACAATGCCCGAACAACATTTTAATTACGGCGTGCCTGACGACGCGGAACATCATTCGACGACCATTCGACCTTTTTGGCGAAGCGAACAATATGTCCACTTCGGTCCGACGCAACCCTTTCATGTCGTCTGCTTGAATTTTAATTATTTAATTATGTTACGCATCACGCAAAAAGTGCTCAAGTGCCCTAAGTAAAATTACATACATTAGACTCAAATGTAAAGTGGCTGAGGTAATTAGGACAATTATTGGCTTTGAATTAAATGACATATTTTTATATAAAAGCCAGATGATGAAACACGCGACAATAAACCACAACAGAGAAAAAACCGCAACTGTTTGGTTTTTTCTATTATTTTTATCTCGTAATCATCAAGTTGAATTGAATTCTGCATAAATTTAATTCGCGTTCAATGTGTGGGTTTGATCGTTTGAAGTCATTAATCATGGCTGGAAAGCTGACAGATAATAAAGCGTACATTCGAATTGTATTTGCAAACATGACGTTAATCCGAAACGAAACGATGGCAGAATGCGACATTAGACAGTTAAAAATTAACCTATAAAAATATTGGGGAACAGTAAATTTTTAACTACCCCTAAATTTATACAACCCGCATCTAATACGCTATACGCTAATATGCAAATGACCGAAAATCGACATTAAAATATTTATTAACGTGCATCCAAGACTTTAATGTCGGTTACGAATAAGTATTATGATCAAAGAGAGGCTGCAACCCAAACAGCTCTGATTATTTACGTTTACGTCAGGATATCAAAACATCGACGCATTTATAACGGCGACATTAACACACTGTACAAATGGCGCAAAATGGCGAAGGATAAAACCGAACTGCAATTGTATCTGATCTTTCGGCTATCTGAGAAGGTTGTGCGTCAAAGTTTACGATGAATTACTAAACCCTCCTGTTGGATGTCTCCAGGAGCGTTATTGAATCGGCGTTACGAGGGATTTCAATGGCGGACGTATAACGTTTAAAAAGATAAAGATCCATTTTAGATTGCGAATGGATGATGGCTAGTAAACTGGCAAAACTGGCGCGATTCAAATAACCATATAAACTGTTTCCTCCCACTCATTTCACGCTGGTGCACATTATCCTTGCACCCACGCGTATGTAGAACCAGCGCCCTGCAACGACCAAGGGATGCGCGATCTAACGTACCTTGAAGTTAAAACCGAATGACCAAAGGGGGCATAAAGAAACTTCCCGTAATCAAATTTTGATGTGCAATTAAAACAAAACGCAGTTGACGATCATCAAAACCAGGGGGCGCTTTATTTTACGACGGCGACGTTTTCGGTGCTGGCTTTTGCCGTTTGGTTACAAACTTGACTCACAGTCGTCGATTCGATACATCTTATAAGTTACAGAAGAAGATAAAACAAGTATTAATTCATATTTTCTTCAAATAATATCTATATTATTATGTAATTACATAAATGGTCTGGTAATATCTGGTTACAATTCGAGGAATTGTCATTGTGAGGGCTGAGCNAGAAGACGAGACCGGAGAAAATACGAGGAGAGTTAAGAAGCTTATCGCCTTTTATACGAAAGAATAAGACCTGTGCGCATTTCTTGGTCGTATTTTCGACGAAAGAGCGTGACACCGTAATAACGCAATCGAAACGTGTAATTTCGTATGCATTATCTAAATTAATCTTACAAATTACAAAGCATCATTCCAGCCGAGCGATTACGCGCCCGTCGCTCGCTTTTATATACGTCTGCGCATTAATAAGACCGTAAAGTATTTTGATATTCGCATTCGTAGGCTGTCGGCCGGCGCCTCCGCCATCGACAAACACGGCATTTCATCGCCCTTCTCCGCGTAAAACGCGCTCACCGTCATTTACGATTATATGCATAAACATAACGAATCTGACATCAATGTTTGTTTGTTGGATATGCAATGCGAATGCGTCGTATTCGCATTTGGAGACATTAAAGAGCCATCTTCTCATTACGAAATTTAATTAAATACGATAGAAACGCATATTAATCCGCAGTAAGAAATTATTTCGTTCCAAACGGCATAAATTTTATTTCAGTTTTTTATGTTGGAGGCCCTCATATAAAAATGGGTAACAAAAATCCATTTTGTCAATTGGTTTGTTTGAAAACGTAAGTGCGCGCGTGCATGCAACATGCTTAGTTAAGAAATTAAGTCCGCAAATGTACAAAAGAAGAGGAAGCGGAAAAGAAGTAACAAAATACATAGCAAAATACAAACACAAATAATTGTACGTATGCATGCCGTTTGCATTATTCGAGGGCTATCCCGAGGGAATGTTCCTACCGTGCACTGAAGGCAAACACACGACCAGTCAACAAAACATGAAGGAGCAAATGGGAGCAAGGAAAAAATTCAAATCACATCATGCATCACATGCCGGGTCGACCGAAGAAAACAAGGTTTCACATGCAATACGCATCAACGACGACCGGGAGAAAATTTCCATCATACGAGGGCGAACACC
>JARJDZ010009667.1:0-32920 GCA_030264555.1 Aleochara sp. GC000083
AAAACAACAAAAATGTCCTAAAAATGACAGATATTGAGACGCGCAGAAAAAGTGTGAAGGCGATAGGATAGGTCTTGTCGGTCGGGGAATCTTAAAAAGTCTCGCGGGCATCTGAAAGGGAATTAAATTCTCTACAATTAGAAGTATAAACCAGAAAAATCCACCTGCGGATTACCGAGAAAACAACAAAAACGTCCTAAAAATTACTAATTTTCAAAGTCGCGATTTTTTTTTAAACGCGAAAAAATGACATTTCCGATTGGAAATCTAGAAATGTCTTGCGGGCATCTGAAAGGGCATTAAATTCTCTATAATTAGAACTATAAACCAGAAAAATCCACCAGCGGATTACCGAGAAAACAACAAAAATGTCCTAAAAATTACACATTTTCAAAATCGCAAAATTATTTTAAAACGCGGAAAAATGACATTTCCCATTGGAAATTTGGAAATGTTTCGCGAGCATCCAAAAGGGCATTCAATTCTCTACAATTAGAAGTATAAACCAGAAAAATCCACCTGCGGATTACCGAGAAAACAACAAAAATGTCCTAAAAATTACAAATTTTCAAAATCGCGAAATTTTTTTAAAACGCGAAAAAATTACATTTCCGATTGGAATTTCGGAAATGTTTTGCGAGCATCCAAAAGGGCATTCAATTTTCTACAATTAGAAGTATAAACCAGAAAAATCCACCTGCGGATTACCGAGAAAACAACAAAAATCGCGAATTTTTTTAAAAACGCGCTAAAATGACATTTCAAGAAGGAAATTCGGAATTGTCTCGCGGCCATTCAAAAGGGCTATCTATAAATAGAAACGCACTAAATTCCCGACAAGACATCTTGCACCCTAATTACAACTTGCTTCGTTGCCGAGTAATTAAACAAATGTAACAATTAGTCGCAGAAATTTGTTTAAACGCGAAAATGCATTTATATTAGTTGCATGCGGAAAATCACCTGCATCGATAGCTTAATTAATAATGAGCAATTAGGTGTTAAAGACAAAGAATCGCGGAAAATGTAAAGCCCTATCGAACGACTTGACTTGAGTGACCCATGCTGAACTGTGGTACCATTGAGAGAAGCTTAATTATCCATTTAATTAAAATGTCGACCGACGACTCCCACGAATGAGCAACACAGCCAGAATTTATCTCAATTTTAGTCAGTTGCCGCTTATCGCTCCGATAAGCACTATCTGTTTATAGATTAGACACAATTGAACGATAGAGCCAGCCGATAGATTCCCATGCAGAACGGTAGTTTTTTAATAGGCCCCCAAAACTAGGTGAAATAATTATTCAAACGTGATCATTAGCTACGCGAGTCAACGGCACGACGGACAAACCACGGCAAAACAGCGGCGTTCGACGATCTTCGTGCTTCTACGGCAATTTAGTCTGTAGTGTGCATTCGTACAGGTATATAGTTTGTATAGTGTGGACGGGCGGACGCGCGCTCAGGTAAACTACGAAAGGTGAAACGCGAAGTGCCGCGCTGACGTCACGCACGAATGTGTGTGCAGCATAACATGGCGTTGGCACAACAACAAGTCGTTCAGTTTTCAACTACGCTTTTCGTGCTAATATACGTGTGCAAATTATGTGCGGCGAACGCCCAAGACTATTCGCGCGGCCAATATCCACCGTATCCGCCGTATCAGCAGCAGCGCAATCCGTACGCGTACCCGCACGATCCCGCTTACAATCGGCCCGATCCAGGCGATCGCGACTATCGGACGTATGTGTTCAATGGAAGAAGGTACGGCCAGTACCAACCGTCCGGATACAATGGTCGCGAATATCCAGGTGATCCAAACCGCGTCGGGCAGGATGAGCGCTTCCTCTACGATCAGGTAACAACAAACCCAAACATTGCACATTGCCATTTGCCAGATTTGCGGCAACTCCCTTTCGTTTCGATCGCATGTTCATTCATAACAACACATAACATACATCACACCGAGCGTGACGCATGCACTATGAATCGATGAGTGTACAATTAACTTACTTGAGGTCGCTGTTAATGTTGTTGCAGCAAGGAAATATTGCACCGATGCTGCCGGGCATCTTGGGCGACTGGCGTGAAGACTTGCAGGGCAAACAAAGGCCCGACAGCTACCAGAAGCAGCGCGACGTCTTCGTGAAGACAAAGCATGGGGAAGTACAGGGATTCAAAGTTTACCTTTACGACAATCCGGATCCGGATTCCCTCTATCGTCCAGGCTCGGAGTTCATCGAACGGGAACAGGGCTCGACCACCGTCTTCCTGGGGATTCCCTACGCTCAGCCGCCGACGCAGGAGGGACGATTCAAGCCGCCGCGATGGCACAAGGGATGGCAGAATCTGCAGGCTGTCGATTTCGGCCCGGCTTGTCCTCAGCCTGTTGTTCATACAGGCGCAACCAAAGGCATACGGGACGTAAATGAGGACTGCCTCTATTTAAATGTCTACACACCTTCCATCGAGGGGATTTCGCAAAAATATCCCGTGATGGTGTACATCCACGGCGGGGATTTCGTCAAGGGAGCATCGAATTTGTTCCCGGGGCATATCATGGCGACATTTTACAAAGTTGTTGTCGTTACCATCAATTATCGACTGGGCGCTTTAGGTATGCAATCTAATCACCAATTCATATTTTGCTCACCCAATTTTTTAGGCTTCCTCAGCACTGGTGATATAAATTCCCCGGGAAACTACGGGATACTGGACCAGGCAATGGCCTTGAAATGGATCTACGACAACGTAGAGTACTTCAACGGAGACCGGTACTCGATAACACTGTTTGGACCTGGTGCTGGTGCTGCATCTGCAGGTCTGCTCATGGTGTCACCTGAAACAAGACATATCGTTACTAAAGTCATTGCCCAGGTAAGAATTATACAATGTGCGCGATTAAAACTAAGTGCATTGCTTGCAGAGCGGTTCGGCCTTGGCAGACTGGGCGCTGATAACAGACCTCTATCGAGCGCAGAACACAAGCCGTGTATTTGGCCAATTAATAGGCTGCAGCATTGAGTCATCGTGGAAATTGGTCAATTGTCTCAAGCATGGGCGCAGTGCCAGCGACCTCGGCAACACCGAATTCCCCCCGCACATCGGGCTCTTTCCGTGGGCGCCCGTCATCGACTGGAACCTCACGATGCCCTTCTACGAAGGCTGGAACGAGCGCGACTGGCACTTCCTCAAGGAGACACCCGAGACGCTCATCAAGCGCGGAGAATTCAACCGAGGTCTACGCTACATGGCCACGCTGACGATGCAGGAGGCCGCCGAATTCATCTACAAGAACGAATCGCTGTCGCCCACCTACGTCGTTGATCAAGACTTCTTCGATCAAAAGGTGCGCGAATTGGTGCTGAGATACAACTATACGTTGAACCCAAACGGGACGTTTGATGCCATCAAATACATGTATACATATTGGCCGGATCCGCACAACGTCACTCAGATTCGCGAAAAATATATCGAGTTGCTGACCGATTTCTTGTATGTTGCACCAAATGACAATATGATCAAATTGCTGCTGGAGAAGGACGTCCCGGTTTACATGTACGTGCTGAACACGACGGTGGAGTCGTTCAAGACCGAATTTTGGAGACGAACCCCACACGATATTGAACATTATTTGCTGTCTGGAGCGCCCTTTATGGACGTCGAATTTTTTCCTGCTAGAGAACATTTCCAACGGACACAATGGACCAATAATGACCGAAATATGAGCCACTTCTTCATGAAGTCCTATACGGATTTTGCCCGACATGGGTGAGTACTATTACTCCTCTTTAGGGACATTACACAACATTAATTGTAATTTTTAGGACTCCATCGTTTACACAAATTCTGGGCTTGCATTACGAACCAGCAATTAAAGGACAACTAAAATATCTGAATTTGAATACAACGTACAATTCCTCGATCATGTGGAACTATCGCCAAACGGAATCGGCCTTTTGGACGCAATACCTTCCGCAAGTTGTGGGCGTCCTCATTCCAACACTGAAACCCACGACAGAGTTTTGGTACGAGCCAAGTACCCCGTTGCAAATTGCATTTTGGAGTATGTCAACGACATGTCTCTTCTTGGTGGTCCTCCTCGTCATTTGCTGCATGCTTTGGCGCAACGCAAAGAGGTAAGTAAGGTAATACTCATGTGCTCATCGTTTCTATGCATCCCTAATATTTGGCCATCTTCTACTAATACCATTCTTCAGACAATCTAACTATCGTAAGGGATTACTGGAGTAAGCTTTACCATTCAATTTCGCATCGTGATTAGTAGCATTGCGACAAATTGTAATCGTAGGGTACTTTGTAGGAATCGCTACTACGGAAATGATATAATGATACCAGAGGCTGATATGGATCTGGGTATCGAAAACGAATTCACTGATAAGCCGATACGCAGTACGAACTACGGCGGATCGGTAAGATCGAGCAGTGCAGCATCCTTTCGGACTAACAGTGCGATTTCCTTGAAGGATATGCATCCGACGACGACGAGTAGTCCCAATGGTGCGGATGCGCCACCTCCAAGACGTGGAACGCCCGTCATGGGTACGCGCAAAATGCCCAGAAAGGTTGCGAATATTGCGGAAGGAGTTCCACAGACTGACGTTTAACAAACGAGCAAAATTGCAAAAAAATCATAAAAAAATTTGTTCGCCATATGAAGAAAATGTTGACAGAGAAATGTGTTCATGAACATTTAATAAATGGAATGCTTCCATTTAGTGCACTAAAAAAATATTGAAATATTGCATTCAAAATGCAACATTAAAGCTTTGTATAAAATTTGTTGTGTTCTTGAATCAATGAGTTATTTTTTTATAAAAGAGTAAGAAATTATTGTTGTACATAATAATTAGTTAGGAATTCGTGTTTGTGCTGTGCGTGTCCGTCCAATGTTGCAATTTATCGTCAAATAAGATTACCATTCTAAAAAATATTACTGCCCGAAAAGTTACAACGACATAATTCATAAGACGCTTGTCGCTACTTATTTTTTGATATGAATTTATGTATAAAATACTACTTTATGAATTAGTTTATCTAACGTTTAATTGTTAATTATAATTGTAAGTAGAAATAGTGAGAATGTTAATTAAGTTAAACTGTGGCAATACCAGTAAAATAGGTAATCAACACAATTAGCATCTCATAATTAAGAAGTATTACGCGAGTACCTTAATGTTATGAACAAACTATTGTTGAAGGCATTTGTGGGCAACCAAAGTTGACATTACAAAGTTTATTAATGTATTAAAACATTTATCTTAGAAATTCACCAATTGTCAGTTTCTATTTAATGCAAAAAATCTATGAATATAATTTTTTAAATAATCTCTGAATTAATATTTTAATTGCATTGAAATCATATTTTTGAAATTATATTTGGTTAAAGTGTCTATACCTAACATAAAACCACTATATAATTATTAAAATTAATAATTGAAAAATTCCTCAATAATTATACAATGCATGCAATATGCTAATCACAAGTGCGGATAGAAACGTGAAAATTGCTTGCAATTTGTGCTGCTCTTTGCAAATATCGCCGCAGCTCAACAGCAACAACAATGTGGTGTAACAAGCGATCAATCAAATTTGTGAAATGGAGGATGCCATTTTATTGCTAATTACTCCTCGACGAAGCAAGTGTAAAAAGTTGGATGCGCGCGCCAAAGTATTTAGCAATGCAAACTCTAAGCACTCTAATCATCAGCATCATAATAAGAATAATAAAGCGTCTTCTTATTATACGCAAAAGTGTTGCAATTTTAATTTGAAACAACTCGTACCTGCTTCGTTTTGTAAACAGTGCAAAAATTACCTGCGCACTTAATGAAACACGCGCATTGGGCAAACTCTCTAATTTTAATGGCGTTGAGAAGTTTTGCAGACGCGTTCGTCGTCATGCTTTATTACATTTATTAATTTTGCAATAATACGCAATAAATATCGCACCATGAAGTGTGATAATTTTCATTTTGCAAGTACAAATTCCTCGAGTGAGGAAGTTATAACATTGTAATTTTATACCAGAAGAATGAATTTCATGTGAAGATGACATTTTTGTTGCATAATAATTGAAGAATATTTTCAATTGACATTTTCAAGAGGTGAGATTGACAATTCCTCATTCGTAATTTGCTTATTATTACCTATCATTTCCTGTTTTGAGAATTTTCCAAATTAATTGAGACAAAATTAATTAAATTTCTGCCGCAATTTTACCATAAACACTCGTATGCAAATTACCTTCATATTTAATTTATGTAATGAGGCATTCATTGAGCACATTCCATCAGAAATTACTACATAGCAATACCCAAAACGCGGCAAGGAATTTTACCAAACAAACTAAACACCCATTCACACATTCTTCACCATTATCATTCAAGCCGGTCATCAATGATAGCAACGGCTTTTTGTTACAAATGTTGCAAATGTCGGCCACCATAAATGGCAAAGCAAAAGAAGAAGAAGAAGGGTTTTCTTCTTCGCCGATAGAAATGTGCATGTTCGCCGATTTTTGCGCAACGATTCCAAACTTGATTTCGTTCGATATCAACCTGCATCTAGGATGACATTTGCAGCATGTGACGAAAAAAAAAACGTAGCCGACCACCTTCACATATATTAGCATTAGTGTTGACGTACTCGCGGACATAAAAGGCGAAAATGCAAAATTTTTACACGGTGCACCCGGGGAAAAACATGACCTAACAACAAATTGAAACTCTAACAGGTTGCATGCAACCAGGCATATAATTCATACGTAGAATGTTTGTTAGACGTTCCAGTTTCATACGTTTAACTTTCCTTCAAAATAAAACCACCAAAAACGATCGCATACAATGACGACATACAAGAACGTCAACGCAACAAACGACGAAACGGATATTATTCATAGTTTCAGTCATTTCCGAAGTTCTCAAATTAGTTTTTCCTAGCAATTAACAGAGTCGTAATGACAGATGTAGAACTAGTCTATTAATTACATTTCCTATGGGTCATTTTTAACCACCTCAACTTTAAATGTAATCAAAAAGCAATTGATTTGCAAGCACAAAATAGCGGAATATTGTACGTTCAACAACAAGTTGGTGGTTGAAACGGCGTGAAAACGGAGTGCACCATTCATTGCGCGGATTTCTTGCATTCGGCAGCAAAACGCGTGAAATCCGAGACGCCAAGAAACGGCTGCATTCATATCATCCTTCGCGAGCTGGCAAAGAATTGTTGCAGAATTGCAATCGAGCGCGCAAGTCGCACTACCAAACGAAGAATTCACTTGTCATAGCACGGGCGCAATTAAGAAACCTTTCGACGTACAAAAACATAATCGTACAATATAATCTAAGATTACGCGCGCAGATTTTCTGCGACGAGAGACAGCGGCAAAAATGCATGCAGCCGGCAAAACGCGATCTACATACACACTTTTCCAGCAAAATAACTCCGAGACGACCTTCAAATAGTTTGCATTTTAATTATGATTAGTGCACATATCTACATCTTGCGCGGATTTATTTCGATTGTCATTCAATGAATCGTTTGGCGTCACAAGAGACAACAACAAATAAATTCAATTAGTCCCCCTCGTCGATAAAAGTGCCGTTAGTTGTTTGCAATTTGTTATTGAATGTAAGCGCATTCGCAATTGAGATGTTTGTCAAGGATTGCATTTTTTCTCATGATCTTGATATGTTCTTGTAAATGGGCGCGAGCGATGGACGTTTCTCAGATTTACGACGCTAATTAGCTGATCTATAATTATCTCGGTTTAATTTGGTCGTGCTTGTTTACACAATGAAGCGAAAATATGAAACAAATGGGCGCGAGCGAAACGTTTTTTTGATTAATGTTGCCATTATTATCTAATTGTGCTCTCATTTGTTAATTAACACCAAATTAAGAGCTCGTGTCTGTTTTGTTCTTGCTTGTTAATAAAAAATTGACATGTTGTGAAATTTCCGTTTCAAACAAGTTTTCATAGTTTTTAATTTATGCATTTACAAAATTAACTTGATTTAAATTTTAGTATCAAATCCCAAAAGGTACCAATTTTTTTTACAAAATGTCATTACTTTATCTCACGCATTACTTTGCAAATCCAGACGAAATTCCTTACTGGATGACTCGAAAATTGCAACAATTCATGCAACAAATGAATCAAACGCGTGGCCCCAAAAAATAATAACCAAATGAGCGTATAAAAGTGAAATTTTACACACTCGATTCTGGGCCAATACCAGCAGTAAATTTCGATTTTGCCCATCGGCAACAACAGCGCGATTAACGCGTATAGCACATATCAATCAATTCGCATGCTTCTTGCTCTCTTACTTTTGGCGTGCAATTACAATCATGAGCCGAAGAGCTTGCTGATTGTACACAAGCCTCGTTCTTTCTTTCTTGGCTGCTGCCGGCCTGCAGCCCGCCGTTAAATGTTAAAATTATGAAACGCATCGATGGGCGATATTATTTCGCTTGCGCCGTGTGCGAGTTCACGCGCGACCATCGAGTTGTTTGGTCGCCGACGTCGTTCGTTCGTTCGTTGTTGGTGGCTTTACTTCTTTCGCGGCGAAGCGCGCGCGCGCCTCTTTTGCCCATTTGCCGTTCGTTGTGGAAGTTGGACGCACTAAGCTCAGAACAACATCGCTTCAAAAAGAAGCGCGCGGTCCAACAACTTTATCAAGTTTCAAACAAAAATTTCAAAATTTCAGCCGAGAAAATTAAAACTTCAAGTAGTTTATGATTTTTCGGGAAAAATTTGGTGATTGTGCCGCGAAGTTTTTGGTGAATTGGTGACAAGTGAAGGACGTTCAAAATGATTTCCCTGTACAGGACTATTAAAGGAAACTCCAAGCATAAACGCACCCTTCGAGAAAAAGAGTAAGTTTTTCTTTCTAACGACATCAAAACGAAATTGCAAAAAGTTGGAATAAAGTTTTGCAAGCGCGCTTGTTCGCATCCTAGGAGCGCACCTATATTAGCAAAATTCCTTATCCACACGACATTTAAATGTGAAGGTAGATGCTGGCAATGTTGCTCTTGCACTTTTCGCGAGCTGTGTTACCACGCTCGTTACGGATTTGCAATGTGCAATGTGACTACTAACAATTTCATAATGCACCAATACCCATCGCTTCTTCGACGCTCACGAAGCCAATCTGCAATCAGCGTGCAACGTGCACTGTCACAGGCGACAAATGTGAGGACAAATAAATAAATAATCAAGGCGCATTAGACGCCACCATCAACAAGATGAATCTTGACCCAGTTTCGATTTTTTGGTCAATCCCAGATTTCGTACGAGATTACACGCAAATTTTATAGCGAGAGTGTGAATCATTGGTGATTAACACATAAGCATCATCATCATTAGCATAGGATGTTAATAAAATGTGCTCGTCGGTCGTCGAAGGAACGATGAAATATTTAGATGAGCGTTTAAGCAATCGATGACATTTAATCGAAATTTATTCAGCGTGTCGCAACCGGTAATAACACATCCATCGGCTAAACATCTTGCACTTGTGTGCACAAGATTATTATTCAATTGTGCGGTACGCGCGAGATGAAAGTATTGCAATGCCGGCCAAGAATGGAAGATATTCCAATGCTGTTCGATTCGCAACACAAAAAAATTGGGTTCAATGCATATTCAATAGCGAAACATACAATTCAAAGATCGGAGATCAAATTGGAGTAAAAGGCTTGTCCGTTTATGAGGCTAAGAATTCAGGAGGAAAATTACCGGAGATAATTATAATAATTCATGATGCACACACCGTATTTGTTTGCTTTTGATTATAATGCACATGATGTAAACATGTAGGTTCTTAAACGTATACACAATTTCACAGCAAAATTTCTTCAGATTTCCAAAATTTCATTAAATTCATAAAAAGTTATTACAAGAAAATAAACTAATTTTTCTATTACCGAAGGGATTAATTAATAGAACCAGGAAATATTTTCATATTTTTTGACATAATGAAAAACATAAGAGAAATTATTGTAAAAACTCTTGGAATAATGAACACGACCTATTTCACGAATACAAGTGATTAATAATCATGAATGTGAAATGAAGTCAAACGAATATGAATAGATCACCCACAACGACCTTTTTCCATTATAATTGAGCTATAAATTTATTTATAATAAACTTTTAATGTTGCAACGCCTATACACAGCATTCACTTTAAATAATTTCAAAATTTCATCAGAAAATTTACTTTTCAAATTGAAACACTCAAAAACAAAAACTTCAGATTGAATATATTCAATCCAACTCTTCGTGATGTTGCGTGCAAATCATCAATAATTCCTGATGCAAATAAAAACACTTCTTTGCACAAATGACCAAACAATAAAAAACGTTGTATGCTCTACTAATGAATCTCTTACGGCTGATGCGCATCAGTCTTAATTGAATTATTAATAAATTTTATTGCAATCGCGATTACCACATGATTCTACATAATGCATCTTAGAAATAACATCAATAATTTTATCATTTGGAAAAAATTTGAAGGATTTACTTCGCGAGCGGAAATTATATCAAAAATTTAATTAAGTGTTATATATTTTGTTATATGATCTCTGAGCTAATTAAATATTACAGCGCACCACGGTAGCTGTGCTATTAATAAGCTCGAAGAATGAATATAAAAAAATTCCACAAAAAGTGTTCAATGTAAAAGCCAAATTCGTATTAGTGAATGTTTCCAAGATACAAGAGTGTTCCACATTGAGATCGATTCGTTTCAATAACAACCACATGTCTTGTAGAAATCATAATCATAATAATAATAAAAGTAGCAGAACCACTTATGTTTCGATTTCGTTCAAATTATTAAGTTGACTTAAAATTAAATCGCGGATGATTTGATGAAAACAAGTTACTTGGTGAATTTTAAACCGGGTTTTGCATTTTCTTAGTGTGATATAATTAATAAGGAATGATAGATAATTATTCACATCTTAAATAACAATTTTTTTGATAGTCTTATTGTATTTGTTGTTTCTTGGAATCCTGAAAAAGTAGAAATAGCTTAGTTTTTCTAAAATTAAACTAAAATTTTTGTAGTAGAAATTTGATATGAATTGAAAGTCAATGAATGAAAAAAATGTCGCATTCGTCCTTGACTTAAGTCGTTTTATTTAATTACCTTTAAAGTCTTCAAGTTTCAAAGTCAACTATGATTTAAAATTATTTTTGGTCATTCATAATTAATAAACTAACAATTTTGATTACTAATTAATTTGAAATGTGGATTTTTTGAGAGAAATTGTTTGAAGGTTTTAGCAAATATTATGGGATATATTTTTGTGGTTTTCCTCCGGAATTCATTTAAATTCCATAAAACAAACGTTGAATCATCAAAATTTAGTCAAGTTGCTCTTGAAAATCTCAAATGTTTGTCCAGCAGAACTTGAGTTAAAATAAAAATTTAAAATAACATAAAAAGTACATTTTTATTATTCATCTGCCTTCTCACGAAATTGTAATTTCATTGACTTGTCAGAAAACATAATTTTTGATTGAAACACCCATCACGTTCCTCCCATTCGAACAATTCAATTGAAATGATGAATTGTCTTTCGTGATAAAAACGAGCATAAAAACAAAGATTACAAGCGAATTGTGAATGGGTTTACATGTTTGCCCGATTATCGACCCCTGAATTTCGGGTATTGTTGATGATATCATGGCACTTCTTGTGCCATGCTCGACGAAATGCAAATATTTTCGATGGTACTGCCCATCTCATCGAGGAATTCAAGCGAAACCCACTCTTGGGTATGTTAACAAGTAAAGTGCCCTTTTTGGCCGTGTCATTCGCATAAAATTCGCAATCAAATTGCCGAATATGACAATGCAGAGAACATCCAATCTCACACCCTTTCGATATTCTGGGATGGGCGAACGCTTCAAGCTTACTCTGCATTTTTTCGCATAATGTTTGTTTATTAATCGACCAGAGAGTCGACTGCACATATTGATGCACAGATAACGATTTTGTGCATTCGGACCGAGTAAACGTGTAAACGTGAGCGAATATGATGCACGATTCAATGGGAAACGAATGAAAACCAAAGAGTTCTTCCTTCTTGTCTTCAACGCTGATGAAATTTCAGGCAAAGGTTAGAGCAACAACAATTTCGAGAGAAATGTGCAATAAAATGTAACGATATTCTCTTGGACAAATAATGCTCGATGAATATCATCGTAATCATGTTCGAAATTATTTTACGAAATTGAAAAGCGCGCGCGCAAAAATTTCATCAAACCTCATAACACAACGCGGTGAAATTGATGCGAAAAGTTTACGAAATTATTTGCACTATTGCAGCAGGCATTGATTTGAATGGAATTCGATTGAACACAATGAACAAATAACTTGGACGATGTGCGCCGATTAAATTGCAACAAGAAGGCGAACGAACAAGCAACAAGCAAGCAAAGAAAAGAAATATCAGATGTGTTTTACCTTGAACGATTACTAAGCTGATACAGTTATAGTTCCAGTTTCATGGCACCATCGCATGGTAACGTTATGCATTTATTTATGCAACAATCAAGGATTTTTGCACAAAGCGCGCACCTTTTATTACGCGTAATTTCGTCTAAAATTACGTTTCTCAATGCAAATTCGTCATGTCCTACACACTAATTCCATGCAGTTATTGCGCTCCATAAAAAATTAAGCCTGGGAAATTTCTTTAATTATCTCATAGATGGTTGAACGGAAATGGACTTTAAAAATTTCGACAAATTCGAAAATACCATGACACCTACGCATACATATGATAGAAAAAGCACCGCTGCTTGAACAAAAGCGATGTGCAAAAATAGTTTGCACGTTCGAACGTGCTGTAATGATTAAGGCACAAGGACGCTGCACGTTCCTCATTACGTTACATGTTCATTACACATGAAGCCGTTCTTCGCGGCGTTCTTCGTCGTTTTCCTTCGCGAACATGTGTGTGCTTGCTGCACGCGTTTTAGCAATGAACGAGGCAGCAAAAACGAGGCGGTTTGCACGCGTCCACCAAGGAAAGACCCATTTGATCGACGGTGCGTGGCGCGTAATGTCAAGAATTGATGAATTGGAGAAATGCCCGAATGTCAATAACCACCAGCAAGCAAAATTATTTATGACCTAACAGAAAACACGACAAATTTATGAAGAGAGAAGTAGGAAGGAAGCAAATTGGAGGATTTCTAATTGGATTATAATGAAGGACATGCGTTTTTGGGTTATGCTTTTTTGGAACTAATTAAGAACGTATGTTGAAGAAAATATGTGTTTGATTGAAGGGGATTTCTAATGATATGTTTCTGTTTGTTTTTCTAAAGGAAGGTATCAGAAATTTCCTGGAATATTATTAAGATGTTATGTTTGAAAAATTGGTATTTAGAATTAAAAAATGACTAGTTGAAAGAGAAATTAAAAAATTATGATCAAAAAATGATTGAATGTTCAAATTGAAAAATTGAAGAGTTCTCAACACAATTTGGCAAAATTTACACTCTACATCAATTAAATGCTGGGTAGCTACAGTTAAAACAAACTGTTGATTACATTTATTAATGAGCAGTCTTCCTAATATACGGTAATACTTGAATTAGTTCCAGCACGCGCCCTCTTTAGCCAGAAGAGGCCAGAGACCGACCGACCAGCAGACATGGGCGCTTGTAATCAGAAAGCGAATCATTCGATTCGGCCGCAATCCATTCCTCATCCGTAACTTTTACACGTTCGCGTCCGTCGACTCGCGCAATATTTTTTTATTGATATTTTTACGTACGGTAGCCATTACACCAACCGGCTGCAATTATTACCACTGGTAGTAGCAGCAGCAGCAGCAGTGCAAAAATGTATTTCGTGAGGAGCAAAAAGAAATTATTTAGAAAATAGTGGCCGATGGAGAAATTGCACAACAAAAACAAATAAGCATTCTTTTTCCTCGTCAACACGTCAAAGCTAATCAATTTTTATAATCCTTATTATTAGGTTTTTACTTGGTGAATTATAAGAGATTTGAATCGAAGAACTGATTAATTCTTTTCACAATTTTCTCATTAGTTTTTAAATTTTCAGTCATAATTTAATTTGGAGATATCAAGTTGTTGTTGAAGTCAAACTCTAGCAAGAAATCAAAGATTGCGAGTCTATTATGAAGAAACACCAATTAGAATTATTATAATTACGGTGACATAACTACCAAAAATATTTCGGTAATTAGCTACTTCTTACGCAATGAATTTCTTCAATAAGTTTACCAATCAAAAATACTGGGGACATTGAGAAGTTGAAAAACGAGAACCACACATGAACCACGAGAAACAAATTAATGTTTAGATGGGAAACAATTTATATCTCTTCATGATCATGACCATTTTGACTTTTTATCAATGCTACAAGCTACCAGCAAGTTGATTTAACATTGTGTCGATCGAATAGACTCCTCGCAAGAACAACTTACGTACGCGTTTTGTCGGTGTAGTTTCATTTTTTATGATTGAATTGCTTTCTTCTTTCGCTCGAAAATTATAGTGGATTCAAGTGCGCGATGAACCCACATGTGGCGTGCTGCACCAACCATCAAACGGCGAAACGTATTTTGGGCTCGAGCAACAAAACGCGTTATTTATTATTCGAATGCTTTATTGCATCCCATCCTCCAATTCGATCGTTGCAGCGCGCTATCGTAATGTCGATGGTAATGTTCATTACGCGGATGCATTCAGCGTGTACGAAGAAGGAAATATAATTTTGGACTTACCCGATGAGTGTAGACTGGTCGCTGGACTAATATGAGGTCTTTGTCGAATTGTTGTTGGTGCTGCAGGTCCAAAGGCTTGAAGACGATTCCCAAATGAAGTGGTCCTCAGCATTCATTTAACTGCTCGTTGATGTTGATTTCGTTGTTGGCTGGAAAAGGCAATCGAGTTTTTTTATTAATAGGACCAAGTGCCGAAAGGGAAACGTTTTCGTCGTGATAAATAATTTCATGGGCGATAATATCAATAATGCTTAATTATACAATGCACTGAATGGTTCGAGGGGAAACGTGGGTTTTATCATGATTAGAATTTAATTGAGTTTTTCCCATCGACCGATTAAATTTCGTTTAATTTTTGTTTTCTTAGTTTTTGCTTCAAAATTATAGCAATGAACTAATAGGAATTAATTTTGATTGAAGATTTCATAATTTAATCAGTGGAAATTTTTTATCAAAAATTTTTAATTTTTTATTCCCCATTGCCATTAAAAAATCTTAAAAAATATAGAATAATCTTATTACCTTTGTAAATTAGTTTATAAATTTGTTTGTCCGGATAATTTCCAATAACCTCGAGTGGAATTTGCGACTGATGAAGACTTTCTATCAGGATCTGAAACAAGATAACAACAAAATGATTACCTGAGAAAATTGCCAAAGATTACAAGTTATTTGAAAGTAGCGAATGCAAAGTCATAAAAGCGCAGCAAACAAAAACGATGGTCAAAATTAGTGCCAAGCCCCCTAATCATCAAAAAGATTATGCATCCAATTTGCGACCAAATTTCGCATTCACTTCTCATTCCTCGTACCTTTTTTGCCATCAATTTATTACCCTCATTTGGTTTTATTTCCAAGTTTCAAATTGGCTGCTTTATAGAGATATCACCAACAACAACGAATGAATGGAGATTCTCTCTCTATCTGCAACTAATTTATTATTGTTCCGCGTGTATCACCGGCAGACTAATGGATGCCCGAAAAATATTTGGACTCGTAATGAAAACCCGATTGTGTGATGAATCGTTTTATAGCACAGCACAACAAGAAGCTGATGATTGCACACGTTGTTAGCAGAATGTACGAGATGAAGATGATGAAGTGGTTGGTATTTTTTATCCGATAGGCCCAAATTGCATTCGCCACAAAAACGACAACGTGATAAATATTTCAGGTCTTTCTTTCAGTGTCATTAAAACTGCGTGCGAAGATACGAAGATGACAATAACGAAGAATGCCAGAACGCACTTACAGACGCATAAAATTTACGTTAAAAAGCCTCGTGAAACAACAACCGCAATAAAATATCCCATGATGAGCTTAAACGGTGGAAACGAAGAGGAAAGCGTCTTGAAACGAAAACGAAATCTCTGCGAGTCTGGTGAACTTGACAAGGCTGTTGTAATTCTGGGGAATTTACGTTTGCAGTGTAAATTACAGACATTGGTCCGACCCGATCCGGAGGTAACGAAGAAGACGATGAGTGTGCGAATAAAATGCGCTGATGTATGCAAAAAATGCAAGTGCTCTTTCTGCTCAATTCGCGACCTTTTTTCGGGCGAGTCATTCTTCGTTGGGTTCTTTGCTGCTTTTAAAAATATCCTCGGGTCATTGCATCGTGCGACCCGCCGCGGTAAGGAGGGACACATCTTTTGCGAATCTTGACGTAATAAAGTGCCCACTAAGTTTAAGTACCCCACACAGAATTTGCATGGAAACAAGTTTTCAATTTCGCTTTTTGGGTGTCATTAAAATATCAAAATTTAAATTATAAATGAATTTCGAAAATACTGGTAATTTGCAAATTTAGAAATAAAATTTTATTCAATTTCCTATCATTGTTGATGGGATCAAGTGACATTCAATTGCGCCTTCTATAAAATAAAATCATTGCTTTGCAATTCACTTCTTTCGTCTTCAATACAAATGTCAATTGGTGTTAGCGAACACGCAAAATATGCGAAAATAGTGCAGAAAAAATCGGCATGTCGTTGGAAAATCAATGAAACTTGTTCTCAAAGTGAAATCTTATTCCATTCACAGCATATCTCGTATCAGTGGCATCAATTATTTGTTTTATTCCGTCTGCGATTTGTTGGTTGGTTGGTCGGGTGCGCTCGCTGAATTTTTGCATCAAAACCGTACGCGTTCGCGGGTGTTTGCCCCATTCTTTGCGCATGAAACGAGTCAAAAAGTCACTGCCGTGAAGTGAAGACTAGAGCAATGCAGAACAACAATAACCAACAACAAAGCCGTTTGGCGCGCGCGCGCGCGTTTGTTTGCGTCGCGCAAGATTCATGAAGTACACACAGCAAGTAGCAGCAGCAAACTTGCGCGAAAACTTTGAAATTCAAATTCGCAATCGCGCATCGATTGATTTATACGATACGCGCGGCTCAAGGATGAGCCGCAGGCAGCAGCAGATCCCGTCGCGATTATCATGTGTAACAATATATTCCAGCGCGCCAAAGATGGACGCACTGATTTTGCGAAACTAAGCGACCACTTTTTGCAGCACCGCGCGCATCGATTTGGCTCGAAATTCGTGTGCGTGTGTTCCAGTTAGCGCACCTCTCGTCGCGTCGCGTCGTCGTCGCGAAATTGACGAGTGTGCTACTGTTATTTATGCCCAAATGAAGATTCCTCCGACGACAACGACGAGGACGACGATCATGGTGGTTCGCCTTGCATCAGCCAACAAATTGCACAAGACGCTCATAATTTTACAAGTCAGCGCTTAATTAAATATTGAGTCAAAACTAATGAACATAAATTGAGTGACTTGATGATGCGAGATTTGCCCGCTTGCATTTTCTTGCCAGGATCAAGCTGGATGGTTTAATTAGGCGTACGAGCAACAACAATAAATGTAAACATCAACATTGCCAACAGCATTCCGTCCATCTCATCCCGAGCATCACACATTTGCTTCGCCGGGATAAACTGAGGCATGAAAAAATGCGGGTTGATGAGGAGTGACGATCGGACGAGTTGGGAGATGAAACGCGAATAACGTGTCGAAAGGTTTATGTAATCTGCAAAGTCGGTGGACTTTTTGCTCCTTTCATTGGTGACAACACCAGATTGCACGCGTAATTATGCAATTAGTACGCTGGTTTTCTTCGCATGAAGAAAACCAATGTTCAATTTACCAGTAAAAAATTTGTTTAGGTACTTATCATCTTTCTGATTTTTCATTAACTAATAAATTTTTTTCATGAATTTGAAAATTGAATTTTTTTCAGTTAAAAGTATTTCACTGTACTTGGCAAGATGCTACCAAGTTATTCGAACGTGAAGACCATCATCTCACCACTCACTCTTAAGTAGTCTAAGGACATTCAGCCTAATGAACATTGAGCATGTTGTATCTTCGCGCACTTAGTGTTACGCAGACAGAGAACATCAACACTTTCAGCACGAAAGCAATTGAATTAAATAATGAAATAAAATCCGCATTCGAGAGTTCATGAAGAGGAGTGCAGAAAAACTCCCTAGAAGTTCGAAATCGCCTCCTATCAGTATACTTACAACATTCCGCAAGGAGTCGCACAAAACCTTAGACATGTCCTTAGACACGTCGTGCAACTCGAGAGAGGACGACAACGATGCAATTTACGATTTGTAGCCGGCGTTAATTGCCGCGCTAATTGTCGACTTACGTGCGAAGAACTAATAACGCATATAATTTTGATTACGCCCGGTTGGTCGCTCGTTTGCATTCGCAAAGTGCCCCACGACAAATGAGCCACCTTCTCCTGGAAGATGCTGCAAAAGATTCAACAGAAAAATATGAAACGTACACTTATTTGTTCGACTGGTTGTTGCTACTAATTGAATACTATTTTTGCGCGGCTCATTTCATACCGTTTTTATTGTCCCACGAATGACTTCTTCTCGCAGCTGAAGAAGTAGTTGAAATATTGGGCGCAGAAGTTCGCAGAAATTCGCCGAGTGCGATTGTTCGTTTGTATTATCATTAAATATAATTCAGCGGCGATGATTCGCGTTTCTTTTCATACGCACATCGTCAGAGCGTATTTGACCAGACTACCTCCTTCGTGTAAAATACGGAGACTGGGAGCACTCTGAAGGACGAGACACCAGGCGAAATGCAGCGCAAAGAAGAACCACCAAAATTACAAGTCATACGACAAAAAAAACGAGCGAATAAAATGATGATGATAACGAATAAACGAAAGTCGTGCCCGAAATGCAATGCCAATGTCTCGCTGGATGCAGTCAGCTGGCATGTCCGGCCGAAGATATTGCCAAACGGCGCGGGCATTTCGCGAAGAATGAAAAGAATGAAAGCAAAAGTCATTATACATGCGGGTCCCACTCGAGCAGCTCTCGTTCTCGTCCAGCGTTCTCGTTTTCGTCGATCTGATCGAAATCATTACGCGCGCCCCGCAAAAAAAATTCATACCAAGTGTTACCATATTTTTCCTCCTCAAAATTTAATTTTCAAAAACATCCCGCCAACTCTTTTTGGTAAAATTTTAACCAAGATCAACAAAATACCTCCAAAGAAGTTTATTACATTTTTAATTTCAACTCCAAAATTTAAATTTTATTTGGTACCTTTAAGGTACCATCAAGCAGCTGCTTTCTTTACATGTCTTTTGGTCTCTGGTTTCACTTGGTTATCGTTTATGCATTTTTTTATTATTATTTTTTAAGCGGATATTTTGGTGCCTCTGATCATTCCTTTCGTACTTGCATTGTATAGCAAGCGGGTAATTCCATACCGTGCGGATACTTGAAAATTCGACGTCATGCAAGCAGAACACAAAATTAACTTGACAACAAGTGCAGCTGTAAGTAATATGCCATGCCAGCAATGGCAAACGGCCAACGAAAAAGTATACGGCAACAAAGCAAGAAAGACGGATGCACGATGTAAAACGAAACGTAATGTAAACACACGCTGATTGTGAGTTTACTTGGAAACGCACTTTCATATTTTTATGCTAAAAACATTAAAAATTCAATGTTGGAATTGCTAGCGCACTCTAACGGCAACGGCGAGAAGTATTGATGTTTATGTTGCTATTTGTTTAGAAATGTAAGACAACAAACATTGCAAACAAATTTAATCTTTTTCAATGGCAATCACAAAAATTCTAACAAATCGAATTGTTCTAGAAGAACGAACATATATATAATCAACGCGTAAACGCATCATTTACTTAAAGTTCATATGCTTATGAATGACGTAATCTTATAAGCATTATAAATACCAGAAGACCTTAGGACATCATTAATCTCCTCGATGATTCAAATTTGTATTGTTTAATTTTAGATGTGATTACACCAGCACGCACTACACGCGTATAAACACCAAAAATATTCACTAAATTATCGCAAATTATCAACAGCTCGTGGACGTTTTAGCATAATTTCCATTTCAAATCAACTTTTTTCGCGACTTCTCTCATGAACAAGAATAACGACTCGTATTGCAAATTAAAAACAAAACCCGACTGAAACTGGCGCTCCTCCAGCGATGATTATTTATATTTCGCATCAACTGCTCATATATCACCTGAGTCACTCTATGGCCACTAACTAACCACTCTTCGTAATCAGCCGCTGAGGGGCGCATCATTTAATTTTCGCGAATGACTTGCAGCAAATGCGAATCTTGATGCCATCCCGTTCACCAGCGGTGGTAACAATGGGGGTTAAACCCTGCGCCAATTTGATGTTATTTATGCGTTCATTATACGCGTTTTTTAATCGCGAGCGCACCAAGAATGGTGGGTGGTGGGTGGTTTATCAAAATCGCGCTGCCAAAACGACAAATTATGAATTGCACATCGCGCGCGACCTCCAACTGCGTCCCATTCTCAACTTGGGTCAACTTTTCATTTTCTTCCCAGCGGATAGAAAGCAACAATATGAATGAATGCGATCAGTTTGCGGGAAGCCAAAATGCAAACTAACAATAATCGAAATAAAATCAAAAAAAAAGGAAACGAAGGCAAAAATGAATACGACACAAAAGGCGGTGATGAAATATTTGTTCGCTTCGAGGAGCAAGAAATATATCTGTAATCTGCTTTCTGGAGCGATATTTAATGATGGTGAAGTCGGTGGGATTTGGGAACCACAAATTTTACTTTTGTATTGCAAATAAATTGGTTGCATCCGATGCGTCCACGCAAAAACGTCCAAGTGAATTTATTTTTGGCTAATCTGATTTTGGGCGTTTTCATTTTTTAATTGGGTGGATTTGCAATGGGATTTCCACTTTATTAAGTATTTTGTATCGTTTAGAATTAAGTTTTCATTAATCGGATTATTGTTGAAATCGGTTATTTAATGGCCTGAAATTTAGGGGCAAAAAATTGGAGTTTCCACAAAAAGAAATTGCATTAAGTATGAGGTCATTTTTGAGTCAGGATTACGGTAATAACTTGGTGACTCGTACAAGTACCGCTAGATGGCACCAAAGACTACTAATCTCGTCTAATCCAGTGGCGTCAAACATTAATGATTGCACTACATTTGAGGCAAGCAACAGCAGCGCATTACAGCAAAGTCATTGCATACAACATGCTTTGGATATCGAAAAGAAAGTAGCTCGAGTCTTGGAACCTTGGAAACAGTTACCAAGCGCGAGCGCGCGCGCGCTAACCCACTTAACTTAAGTCGTACCTCACTAAATAGCAACCGACGACGACGACATATGTGCGCACCTTGACGTCGCCGAAATGAATGTGACGTTCGTCTAGAGCTGCTGTCGTCGTCGTCGC
The DNA here is from genome assembly GCA_030264555.1 of Aleochara sp. GC000083. Lineage (NCBI taxonomy): Eukaryota > Metazoa > Arthropoda > Insecta > Coleoptera > Staphylinidae > Aleochara > Aleochara sp. GC000083. The sequence continues at coordinate 21,579 of JARJDZ010009667.1, forward strand.
CATCGTCGACGGCAAAGTTTCGATTTTAGGGGGGCTTGCATGGAGCTGGTGCTGGTGCTGGAGCGCGCGCGGTGGTGGTGTCGTCGCCAGTGGCTTTTTTCGAAAAAGCGCGCTGCTTCTGGCGCGCCGACTCGAGTGGCTTAGTTCTTCGCGCGCGTGCGGGAACGAACGGTAACCCAGAGAGGTGGCGTCGCGACGAGCGCTCCGTCGTTCGATCATACTCATTAATCACACAAACAACAAAAAAACCCCAAAAAATAAAATAAAAAAATCACCTCCAAGTAAATAAAAATTCGTAAAAAATCAGTGATTTAAGTTCAGGTCAAAACTTGTGAAACTTTCAATCATTGGATTATTACATTCTGTGGATCGTACCACCTGCAAATTGCGTGTAAGTACCCAAAAAAAAAAGTGGATTTAATGAAATTTCGCCGATTTGACTTAAGTGCATGCAGCGCGTCATCATGCGGCCTAATCTGCATGCAGGGATAATCGCAAAGAAATGTTAGCTAGGTGCGCCTTCCCGCATACTAAACGCGAAAAATTCGAGAAGCGAACAATTCCGTCCTTTGGCTGGCAATTTCACATGTGCGCGCCGCGCTCATATGACATATGATTGCGGCGCGGGCGCATCCGTGTACGGGCTGCACTCACTCACTTAAGTCCAATATGTGCGCGTTTAAGACGCATTATGCACACGCACACCAACGATGGTTACGTATATGGGAAGACTGAATGCGCGGAAAGTATTCGCAATAAATTTGCGCTTCGCTGCGTTTTTTACGATGAATATCAAGACATAAAATATTCAATTTAACCCCCTACTGGGCGTGTGTGCGCGGTATATTTGGGGCCCATGTGGACCTACCATCAAGTTCCTAGGTAATTCCTCACGAGGGTGCCAACGTTTTTTTTTTTTAATTTTGGAAATTGCAATTTATTAATTGGGTGTCTTGCTGCGATTGTGTGATGATTGGAAGTCTCTCGAAAAAAGTCGAATTAATAAATTTTAGTGATTGGCACTACAAAAATCTTCTTATTTTTTTTAAGGTTCAATGTAATTACAAAAAAAAAATTCTAAAATTTATTTTTCTTATGCTTGATTATCCCGCATTAAATAACATTAAATTCAGATTTTTGATGAATTTTTTGCAATTTTCGACTACTGGAAAATTTGTCAATAACTTTTTACATCAAATTATATCTAATGCGATAATTTCTTGATCCATCTTCAAGAATACCCCGATGACTAACTTTATGAATCACGAAAATTCCGCCCTGCGCAAAAACCTTGATTGCAATGCTGTGCAATTTCATAGGATATTTTTGCGCCATTGTCATCGCAGCAAATCTAACATCGACTCAAAGAAGCCAGCAGCCGCACACAACAAGCGCCTAACAAGGCTGCATGCAAGAAGTTTCACTCGACGCGACCGCCGAAGAAGAGTTTCACCAACTCTCTCGCGTGCGCCGATCTTAATAATAATAAACTCGCGCGTATAAAATCCACTCCGCGATCGACGTCATGAATAATGCGTCGCTTTACGTCTTTCACTCCGAATGGACGACGCATTCACTAGGTTTCATTTCAGCACAACAGCAGCAACGAAACAATCAATTCAATTCAATCATTAGGCTCGATATTAATTTACCAATTCCTAGCAATTAATTTCAAACAATTCGCTTGGTGAAATAATCCATTCCGTGTTGGGTACATTCGTTAATTAATTGATTGGATTTTTGGGACTGAATTCATCAAGTTAGAAAGCATTCACGTAATTAATTAGTCGGCTGTTAATTAACCAAAAAGTTACTGATTCAGGATAGGCTACCTTGAAAAATGTTTGATTTTGATCGCGGGTTCTTTGATTTTGTAATAATTCCTCGAAATTCGTGCGCCTACGTTTTCTTCTCGCTGCAAAAGAAGAAGAAGAAGATTGCACGAGATTCGCGACTTTTTGTGCGTGGTATTCGAGGCAGCAATTCAGTGAGTTGGCGACCTTTTCATTTCATTTCGATTCATTTAAAACGAAAATCGAAAACAAGCTGCCCATTAAATCCAGGACCGAACTTTAAAATTAAAAAAAAAAATGGCAAACGCATAAAAGAGTTTTAACGATGGTATTCTTGACTGGTTTGGTATTAATCCGACTCTGGAGGATGGGTAATAACAAATGGCATGAACTTTTCAACAAATTAACAACCAATTTAGCAACCTACACAATAAAGCTGAGCAAATGGAAGGTTTTCAATGACGGGTCGTTTTTGGGCAGCGGGCAATTAATGCGGTTTGCAATAAAACTGGAAATTAATCGATGCGTATGGCGAAAACAGCATCGAAATATCAACGTGGTTGTAAATAATGATGATGGACATCAGGATGGACAACGGTCACAAGAGGTCAAATGAAGAAGAAGTCAAAAAGTCAGAAATGTCAGCGCATGAAAATTGATTAAGTTTGTGGGTTACATAACCGTTTGTTGGTAGGTGCTGCGTGGTCAGTAGTTGTTTGTTCTTGTGGGAAGCAAACCACAAAAATGACATGCAATGACGTATGGAAACAGTAAAGCTACCGTTTTGGACATGTGACATTTTTAAATGTATTAAAATTTGAAGTCATATTTTATGCCCAATTCAATATTTAAAGAAAATTTCATGTCAAAAATTTTTGTTGGAAAAATTATTGAAGTTTACGCTATTCAAAAACAACTGGAAAATTGTATAAACAATTAACAAACGTAAATTTAGGTGAATGCGTCGAAATGCAATTCGCACCTGTTCACGAATGAGTGTCATTGGTCAAAAGTCATCACACATTCGATGATGGCTTCAATTCCCCAGGTATTTGGTGGAACGGTAACCGAAAGCACATCCAGAATCGTAATTAGCTGGGTTTTACTCGACCACGCACGCACACAACCAATTGCTGACGGGGCCTAATGTTTATAAATTGGAATGTTGCCCCGGTCTGCGTACCCATAATGAAAACCGTTCTCAAATTTTGATATCACACGATCAGTGCACGATCGAAGTATCTTCTAGGACCAAGTCTCAGCCAGGAAATTATAGTGGGACGCATCATGATTCGATCGAACGCTACCGGCTATAATGTGGTTATAGCTGCGTTTTTCTTATCGATATGCAACAACACGACGGACGACACGTAACGCATCGGTATTATTTGTAGGAAATGCGAGACGGTAAAAAAAAAGAAATAAAGTCGTGGAAGAAAAAGAAGACGGTGCGCATAAGTGAATGTACTCGCGAGTGTGCGCGCGCACTTGTTGCTTAAGTTGTCCAAGTATTCACATCCATGCATGAGTAGAGAATGCAACGAACTCGCATCGTTGTGTGAATGATTGAGAGGATAAATGTACGCATAATGCAAGCAACAACTCAACGCAGTAGTGCGCAAAGCTGCTTGTTTTGTATTTACATCATAATTATTGCAAATGCAATTAATGTGCCATTAATTATTACTAATCAGCTGCTATGAATGCATATGATTGCATTATATCCTAATTTTTAGGTAGAGATTAACTAAGAATTCTTGAGATATCAAATTTTTGAAAAAAAAAAAATCATTTAAGATTTCTTATTTTTTGTTTTGAAACTTGTTAAGAAATAATTTGGAAACATTAAAAAAATCGCTTATTATATGACAAAAAAAATTCTGAAAACTCTTCAATTGCAAAAATAAATTTCACCATGAGAAATCATCCTAATTAATATGCGACTCCCATAGAAAACGATAGCAACGACAGGACCGTCTTCGAATGACCAATATATTATACAATCAGCAATTACATCAATAATTGCACGCGGCTAATCGCCATTTAATGCCGATCGTCAATCGCGTTCGATGCGATCGAGCCAATTCCAATTTCAATTACGCGACGCGTCCACCTTCACGGCCGGCGTCACTTTTTCCCAGTGACCAAGAACGTTTGCTTACGACGATGACGATGCACCAAAAGCCATGAGGGCCTTGATCTACTCGCATTACACGAGAGCGCCTCTAGTGCCGAGGACAAATTGTTGCTGCTGCACGTCCGTTGCACGGGGATGAATCACGGCATTCATAACCGCCAAAGACTCTACTTAAGTCGTCTGCGATTGCGCAGTGTAATGGGATCCGGCCGGCTCGAAAATGGTTCGCGCTAACTAACGACGCGACACTTTCAACTATATCTGATAACGCGCGAACAACTTAACGACAATGCATAAGTGAAACGAGGCTATTATCATTTATGTAATTTCATTTTTAACCGTATAAGAGAAAAAATAAAAATGAAACAAAAAATACAAATAAAAGAATGCAGAAAAGTCGTGTATCGTTGATAAAGTTGTAAGTGCTTTTGGAATGTTTGTAATTTATTTTCAGCGCATACGTAAGGGGATGATAAATATTATGGTGGATATTAAGGCGCTGAGTAGTTTTTCCGATGGTTTTTGCGCCGGACTTGTCGCATTTTTCAGCCTTTTATTGTTTTTTTTTCGTGTTGGTAAAGTACGCGCATAAATAAGACGCGTCTGCGCAATGTATTTGCATTCAACTTCAACGCGGATGCGCGTAAGTGTACTGAGACGTTTTGCAGGGTTGGTCCAAGCGCGTCAAATTTGGAGATTTCCCCATACGACTCATAAATCACCGATAACGTCCAAGATACGACGATTTATTACATTTTCAATCCGTCATTTTGCAGGATTGTACTTTGTGATTTCAAACATTGACCCTTCACGATTCCAGTATCCCTCGGAAATAATGCTAAGCCGGCCCTGAATGTTGCTAAGTAAATATACGCAAAGAAAAAAGAATTCATATTTTGTTCGGTTTTGTCTTTTCGCATGGCGCATAGCTTGCAAAAAAACGGCAACAAGTCGAACATGCACTTTGCCTTATTCGCGCATAATACGCAACAAGCGAGTTGATTGGAATAAATCAATTTCGCGTACATTCGCGCATGCCTCGGCGGCGGCAGAATCGGACTTTTTTTTCGCACGCGCGTATACAGTCTTTGTACATTTGTATCATGGTGGTGGTAGATGGCGCATACACCCAAAAAAAAAAGAATATTCCTCGCTGAAAACTCTCGCATTTCGCAACTAACGCATAATTCAACTCCTATGCATATCATGCGCGGATGGCTTAATGTTTTATGCGACTCTCTAGCTGGCTGTGGTTCGTTGTTTCCTTCACGATGATGGCGTTCTGTTGGTACCACTGGATTTAATTAATTCGCAGAAAATGCGTCGCGGGTCTTGTCTACGAACCGAGCAAAGTGCCGAGTTACATCTAAGTAAATCAAACCTATCTCTGGGGCGGTGTGCGCAAGATTAAACGTCTTAGTTTTCTTCGTGCTTGTCAGATGACTTCATAGGATTTGCAAATATTAGAACAGAGTATTTTTCGAGTTAAAATTTCAAGTATTAAAAAATCAAATATAACGACATAAGGTCAAAAAATTCCAAAATTTTTAATGAATTGGAAGTTATACTCAACAATAATTATCGAAATATCTGAAGTTTTCTTTATGGTTACTCTACAGAAATCTATCAACATCTAAGAAAATCAAAGAATTTTAGCCGCTTTAACTAAAGTCTTGAATATTTATTCAGACTTGTATAAATATTAGAAGAACTTCAAATATTTATTTCCCGCGCTTCAAAGCCCTTCGGTACAATTTCAAATGTCTTTTGCCTTGCGCAAAAGTCAACACCGCAAGTTTATCTTTACCTTTTTCAATATCTTTCGTTTTTTGTCTTTACTAAATACAATTACTGCAAAGACAATGGGAACATTACTCCATACATGAACGAATGCGACAAACGCATAACAAATACTTCGTTTCCATTCAATATGACAACGCAGACCAGCGATTTGTTCGTATGACACTAACAATAAGTAGTTTATACACGTAGTTACTCGCTAGTTATAGTGCATATGGTAGATTGAATGCCTGTGCATCGGAAACGACCAACGCATAATATTTTACAGGAAAAGCGAACGTATTGAAACTATAGACAATTATTGTATTTAATTCTCAATGCTAAATCTTTCTTTAGTTTCCATTTTTGTATCCACGATTTTCTATATTTTAAACTGCGCAAAACTATTCTTTAAAAAGATTTCAATGTCGTATTTTTCAAACAGGAGTCATAAAATGAACACGAGTAGTCGATTAAATGCACGCAAAAAAGTGACACACCTTAAAATCCCGCCCTGACTATGTTGAAAATTGCCGAATTAAATTCCCAATTGATTTGAATTCGTAGAGTGAGAGTGAGCGAGATTATTTTTGGAGGTTGAATTTAGAATGTTAATAGACGTCAATAATTATACATTTTTTCCGGTCCGGCTACGAATTCTTTGATTAGATTTACATAATAATCACTGCATGTAGAACCAAATCGAGCAGATCAGAATCGAATCAAATCAAAAACAAAAACGCCAACAAACAAACAACCAAAACAACCAAGAGATTATTATAAATAATAAATGAGGTTTCTTACCTTGAATCGAATTGTTGCAGCCTCAATTTTTTCCTCTCTGGATTTGGCAGCGTGTTAAATATTAATGATGGGCCATTAATTTCGCTTGATCGAATAATTGACGTCTCGATTCTGAAACAAACGAAAAAATTCACATAAATTATTGTTGTTGTTGGTTTCACTAATTAGTTAATCAGACGTCAAATAATTACACCCAAATTGCAACTGTCAAAACATTTTGCAAGGTAATTTTGGAAAGTTCCATGGTACCAAATGAGAATTTAATAAACAAACCCAAAAAATTAATTTCCAAATTCAAATGGACAAGAAGAAGAAAACTAATGATGATGCTGACGAGGAGAAATGTTCCATAAAATGAACACAAACCGTTGTTGCACTATTTGTTTCTACTCCACTTTGTTGCTAGAGCTCGTTATCGAGGTGATTATTCATTTGTTGAATTGCCAAGTACTTTCTCAATGAAGTCGGATGCAATGGATGGAAAGCAGAGAGACAACAAAAAATGTAAAGTAAAAACTGAGCGGAAAGAAGGATCATTCAGTTCGAAATGATAAATCATCAGCAGTAAACGATGATGATCGGTTTACTGGAAACGGTAACAATAACAAAAAAAAGTGATACAACGGAAACGAAATAAAACGAGAACAGGGAAATGGAGAAATGAAGAAGTGCAAAAACCGATCAGCAAATCGGAATGGTAAAATGGTGTAAGATGAAATGAAAAAATGAAAACTTAATGAGATTTCTAATCACTAAATTCTCCTCATGCGTTGCAATTAATAATTAATATCTTCAAATGTAAAATGTAAAAATGGCCGGAAATAACTACTTTTGTATATCAATCATGAAAAGGAGTTGGAATTCAAAGCCCCAAAATGTTCTAGAACAAAATTGTTCTAGAAGTTTTCCTCAAGGGTGCAGAACTTAATCGAATTTTTGATTTTTGCAGTGCCAATCCTCTCGAGTTACCACTACCAGCAACCCCATCCGAGATGGTATCACGTCGCAAAATTCTGTCGCGTTCGCGCGACGACCTTCACATGGACACCACCTTTCAGCAACCCGAGGACGAGGAAGACGTCTGGTACCAGAAAGAGAAATTATATAAGGTAAGCCTAGTCGCGAGGATTTCACCTTCTCTTCGCCTTTGCGCTCGCTCGCTGTCGTTATTTGCGCATCTGTTGCGAATAACGATGAAACCATCTTCTGCGCGCTTCCAAGTCGGGTCACAAACGACGAACATCATTTCCCAACAAAACTCTAATGACGAATCTCCATCGCGCAAACAATAGACAACATGTAGGCATCTCGTGTGAGTGTGTGCACATATCGACACATTTTGCACTGCCGCCCGCCACCATCACTGCTGCTGCCGCCACATCACATGAAGTACAACAATTCGATGTCTTCATGCAGTCTCGAATAAAATAGAATACCACAAAGAAGCCTGACGTAATACACGCAGCTCACGCTCAAGCAAACACCGAAACGAATGACGACACGATATTCGAGAAACAGAAGCTGCTTACGAGAAGATATCGCGTTTCAAGCGCTATTGTTGAGGAAATTCAAGTGAAAATTCAAAAAAAAAAAAATTATGACCATACAACAGTTTGATGATAATAATAACAGGGAACAAATTGAAGGTTGTTCCCCCGCGTATCTATTTAATCAAACTTCAATTGCATTTTAATCACACTGGGAGGATGCACGTCATCTATCGTGAAGCGTAATAATAGATGGGATGCGATGCGCGCTCAATTATTAATTAGACTCCTCGATTCGGGGGCAGAAAAAAGAAGCCCATGTCCATGGATGGTTCACCGTGCATTATACCGTGACACCTTCGCCATCCGCTCATTTATTCCGTGAAGAGTAATGCGAAACGCATTTCAGATGCGACGAGATGAAAGCAAAAAATAAATCTTGTAAGAAGCGCAACTAAAGGGAAAAACAAAAACGATTCTTTCTCGGGTTGCCCATTTGGGTTGGGTCCAAGAGTTCGGCTGCCGGGCCTATTTTAACAAGGTTGCCGCCGCTGGGCGTGACACCACCACTTTAAAATGTGATTAATGAGTATGCAAAAACGTTTGATAATTTTGTTTCAATACCAAGTCACTTCAGGGGCGAACTTGTCCAGAAAATAAAACAATTATTTGTATACTATACAACTATCATTTAGTTCACTGGCTACAAAAATATCTTGAAAAATTTTAATCCAACCCTGGCAAGTAATAAATTACACGATAAAACAATGTTTTTCGCACTCCTCAATTACAATTTTCATCAAATCAAGGAGTTACCAATTAATTTCATAAAGAATCGTATTTCAAATTAAAGATTTTGTACGTGAAAATATTCCTAAATCAAAGCCCAAATAATAACGGTAATTTACAAGTCGTGGAATTTAGGTTAAACTTAATTTTACAATCATCTACATACCAACTGACATTACAATAATTTTTTTTTCACATGAGACAATGAACAAATCTACCAAATAATTACTAGTTCAAATCTGTGCAATTGAGTGCAGCTGTTTCAATTTCAATTTTTTTTTTGAAACCACAAAATTCGATGAGACCAGACCATCTTTACGCTCCAAAACGAAATTACCGAATTTGTTGATGCGTTGCCCGAAATCAGTGTTCACGCTCATTAAGCTCGCGACTTTGCTACTGGTTCCGCGCATCGTCACAGCCGAATTAATTAACGAAATTTCGTCGACTGCATAACACTACAAGAAGTTCACGTAACAACAAGGAATGCAATCACCAGCTCCAAAAATAGCAACAATGAACGCAACCTGGACGCTTTTCAAGTTACCAACATTACGATTTGTGCTCTATTAATATTCATTCGCATTAAAAACGAAATTATGTTAATAATGGGAACGTCTGTCGAATACGCAGACAATAAACTAAAGAATGCAAAAGTTTCACCGAAATTTAGCAAATTGCAGCGACATGTGATGTGAGTAAATAAATGATTGCCAAACTGATGTTTGAAACTTATTACTTAGTTTCTCATCGTATCATCCAAGAAATTATTATTCGCCCATTACAACAACGAAATGATAGTGCTGCAAAAAAAATAAGTTATGCAAAAAAAATAAGTTTTTTAAGTTCAATTGCTCCTCGAATCACAACTACTACATTCGCGTCTGTCGTTGTTGATGCAGTGAAAGAAGATTTATTTAATCATATAAGAGATTCGTTGTTATTAATTGCCGGGCAATTGTCATGAAGATTTGTTGTTAACGAAGAAAGAGTTGGCCTTTTGGCACGGCTCGAGAAATTAGGTAAAATTTCAAGCTTCGTCGAGAAGAAGAATGTCAGGTTAAAGGTCGATTAAAGCAAATATAATTTTATATTGAGCGAAGAGGCTCTCTTCTTTGCCTTGTGGCCCCGTCAAATTTGTGGTAACTTTCCTTTTTATTTAATAACAATTTCGAAGACGCACGCAACGCAATGACTTGAATGATGGATTAATGATTTAATGCTTTTTGAATTAAATCCATGTAATTTAACAAAATAACAAATAAATAAAATGGGAAATTTAATTTTAAAATCGTCGATTTTATGAAACTAGGTTTTTTATATAAAAATATGATTTTAAATTCTTTGTTACTAAGAAAAACCATCAACAAAAACATTTTCGAAATGAAATCTGATTAATTTTTAAATTACATTCAACCGCGAACTTTCCTAAAGTTTTCAACATTCTCTTGCATCTTTTTCCTGCAATTAAAATCGAAGCAGCGTTTAATCGATTGCCTTATGTGAGCATTTGATAGACGCGTCTCTCATTGTATAAAATTCGTTTCCAAGCTCTTTCTCACACCAGCTTGATAAAGATATGGATGCCCACATATGAAATTTCCATCACTTTACTTTTTTGTTGCTCATCAGTCCACGCATATTTCGAGCTACAATTCTTTTCTTTGGGAGCTCCATCCCGCATTGTGTGATGCACTCAGCGTTGCAGCAACACGTCCCATCTTTTCTTACATTCTTTTTTATTTTTTATTTTTTTTTGGTGGCTTCAATTCGCCCAAGTCAGGTCCCGATTTGATGATATGATAGACAAAGTGTTGGCCTGTGACGAGCGTATAAAATCTGTGATGTGCATCGTTAGAAGAATACGATGATGTCGCTCGTGAAGGAATACGATTTAAAAGGCCCGAGGCAAAATGATGCGCATCGTGCGCAAGTCGGGAAAACAGGCAACTATTAGCTTTCTCTCATTACTACAACGACGACATGCACAACAAAATGTGCTGGTGTTGTTTTATACGAATGATGATTAAATTCATCTGCACTGTCGTGTACTCATAATTGTACACAATGGGCCAAAAATTTTACAATTCCAAATATTCAGATACAACTCGGGGCAAATTATTTAAGAATTAGAAATATAGTCAGTTCGTAGACTTTTTGGAAATATGTGTAGCACCAAATTTTAATTACCTTCGCGATGCACTATCATAATTTCATAATTTGAATAGCATTTAAACGACATGGAGCCACATTAGGCCGTTAAATGCATCTCTTAAAAAATCGAATACAAAGTGTCTTCAAAAAATTTCCAATTATATTCTGAAATTTCTAATTCCTCTTCTTGCTACTCAACCGCAAAGATTTCCTTTTGTCGGACCGCAAAATAATCATCATCGTTAATTTCAATACATCAATATTCGAGATTAACTTGAAGTCATTACGGAAACTTCCTGTAGAGCCATTAGGCATATTATTAGGAATTAGGATTGATTTCAAATTAGTTAGTGCCCCGCTGTGTGTGCATGTGTGTAACTGATGAGCCACGCATTAACC
>JARJDZ010009669.1:0-32639 GCA_030264555.1 Aleochara sp. GC000083
CAAAGGGACATGCACCGTCTTTGCGGCCAGCATGTCTCCATTCTTTATTCGGGCGCAGGCAACGCTTACAACCACCGGACGAGGGCAAATGAGACGCAGCTCATTTATGCCGCAACACCATCTAATGTCAATAACCGCAAGAATAATGGTTGGCAATGGCGCCAATGCATCGTCAAATGGTTGGAGTTATGGATGTAGATGACAATTGATGAATGACAATGATGTTCATTCTGGCGGGGTGTGTTGCTGTTGGGTGCTGAAGGATTCCAAGGTGACGTCTGATGTCCAAGCTTGGAACTAGGCGAAAGGAACAATTCGTCATAAAGTTCTCATTGTTATTGTGTAAGGAATTAAGTTTTGTGATTTATGTTTGATTTGTTTGCTAATGCTAATTGATTAATTACGTTTCCAATAAAAGTAATTGAAAGGATATTTGAAAAATTGTAAAAACCTGTATTTAGCACAGGATAATCATAAATTGTCCTAAATTTGAAATCGATGCCTTGATAGCCATCGTTTTTTATGCATCAAGAGAATTAAGTGACCCATGTTCTCAAAACTGTAAATAATGTTTGAGACGTAGCTGAGGGCATTTTCAGCGGTGGGTACAAATCGTCTTTAAGTGTCCTTGAGGTGCATACAAAATTTTCCTTCTGACCTTCAACATTCCATATAGTTTATCCCTAAATTGTTGCTAACGTACATCGAAAACCATTGTGTTGTTATGGAAATTGTTGTTTAATTCATTTATTGAATTCTGTTTCCGCTACTTTATTCCCTAGGGAATTAACTAGCCCATTATATATCGATTTTCTATAATGTTATAAGGCATCTAACATCCGGTCGGGAGAAAAATAGTATAAACAAAATTTGCGGTTATCTTTATAGATTATTAATTAACAAATATTTTCATTATCACCATATTGTATTTTAGAACGTTCTATATATTAGCTCGAGTTACCCTACAGGATTCACTGATTTAAGCGTCCTTAAATTCAAGGAGTCTGTATATTTTCGAAATTATCAACATCTTCAGGTAAAATTATTACTGAATAATATGAAGAAAAGTCTATTATGAAAATATTCCAGCACAAAAGTTAGCTTTTCGGATATAAAGAATCTTTGACGTTATATCTACAATAATTCTATTATTAATTAAATTGACAAATAAGGCAAAAATAAAGATTCTAATAGGGATGTTAAATTTATTTGAAATTATTCCATTTTTAAGGTATTGAAAATTGTAAGAAAATAGAAGTTCCAGAAAAAACTGTTTATGTTACAATAACGATCCTGTTTCGTCCTGGACGATAATCAGTTGCAATCACTTCCTTGCAAGGAAAACGTATAAATATAAAGCAGAAGAAACTGCAAAATCTCATACAGGAAAAGACATAATTGTTATACTTCTAAATTCAAGTGCAAAATAATTCAACTTGCTATGGAGAAGAAAGTTGTTGGTTATACAAAATGCAGAAATTTTGGACATAATATTAGTCATTATTATTGCATAATTAGGGAACTTAATAATAATAATGTAGTTAGAGATTGATTGTTGATCTGTTTGTTAATGAACTAACAAACTTTGGGGTTTGCAATCTGCAATAATATTATATCTGCAAATTGTATTCATTAGGATCATGCAAATCAATGCAGAAACGATTTGGAGGATATGTTTATGTTGCACTAGATTTTAGTGACTAGAATGTAGTACATATTTGAAGTTTTAAGGATTATACTATTGTTGTATTACACTAATATCAAATTTTGGAAAATGTGTTTATTATTCGGCTTAAGAATATTTTTACCGAATTATCGATTCTCGAATCTACTTAGAAACATGTAAAAACTTAAAAGGATTAATTCAAATTGATTTTTAAAGCAAAAATTAATGACAATTCACCCTAACCTAGTATGAAATAATATTAAGTAACATTTGGCCTAGTGAAGCAAGCATCCAGTCATGACCACGTTATACGAGCAATAAAATGGATTCGAGCATTGAAGCAAAAAGAGCTGCAGAAAAAATCGAATTGTACGCGGCGGTAATAACGAAGTGAGGCAGGACTGCGTCGAAGAGGAAGCGGGAGCGACGTTATATCGACGAGTCGATTGTTATGGCGAATCTCGTTTTTAATCACCACACGCTTGGCTTTATTTTTCGGCTGCGCGCTCGCTCGTTTTTTTATGGCGGGTTATAAAGCCGATGTTCTGCGGTCGTCGGCGCGGACATCCAATCGGCGTAATAATAAAATCCCGTACGAAGCCGCAAACGCAGAAAAAAAGCAGCTAACGAACAAGCCGACAGCGGTGCTGCCAGTCCAGCAGGAGCAGAAATAGGATAAGCGTCCATCCGAAGGAACGAAGAGGAAAGAAATGTTTGCGTTTCGGCGCGTGGTTAAAAATGCTAAATGTGTCCACATCGCATGTTTGCGTCTGCCGCATTACAATTATACGATTTGCTCGGCGCTGCTGTTGCTGACCGCCATTGCCATTGCCGGCTTGAATAAGAATAAAACGTACGTCAAAACAAACCGAAAAAATATGCGAATGGATGAACGGATGGGAAAGCCACGCATTTTTGCGATAATCCTTTTCAATTTCGCATGTTTTTCGCTTGATTCTTTTTCACTTCCGGTGGTTTTCAGGCAGGATTTAATATTGCCAATCAATTTCAGAATTTCATTATGTATGTGATGTCCAGAAATAAAGTCATAATTTGTGTTTCGAAAAATTCACTTCAAAATTTCAGTGACTGAAATTCAATAGAAAATTCAGTAGATTCCCTTTCGTAAATAATCCACGATATCCAAAGGGTTTTAGGAGTGACCTTTGGTATCTTTACTACTGTTTTTGAGACTTGAAATCTAGGAATGACAAAAAGGATTAAGAAAGTGGAGTCAATTAATTCCATGGATTCAAAAATTTTCTGGGCTTGAAAATGTTACTTCCAAATTTCAAGGAGTCAAGTAAACTATAAGAGAAGTTGGTTTTTAATGAATCAGAGGTACCCAAACAACCTTGGATCACAGTTCTCGGATAAAAACCTTCTAGAATAATGATTTTTCTTAGTTTTATGATCTCAGGATAATAGAAATGATTTAAACCAACAATCTCTCGTAATTCTGAATCTGAATCTTCTTTCAACTGTAAAGGTACAAAAAGTCCTTAGAAGTTAGAAGATGGAGCCCTCGGTATTTCTGAAAGTCGTAAACACAGAAATTCCAGAAGCGAATTATATTGCTCTATAAACAAGGCAACATTTGATGAATTCACTTGACCGAAACAAGAGCAAACAAACACTGAACCTCGACTCCTAACGAAGGACCAAATCAATCACTCCTTCTTCCTCCTCTTCGGTCCTGCACCAAGAACCCTCCCACACATCACCTCCGCAGATGTGTGCGACTTCTGGCGCGTTATGTTCATGACATGTAACAAACAATTCCATGTAAGTTTATTAACTCGCAATGAAGTCAGGACCCTCGCGAGGATTTCCACAGGAAGGAAATACAACGTACGATCCATCTCCTCCAAACGAACTTACATGTTACGACTCGGCGTCCAACGACGCCGCTAACATAAAGCAAGCAATATACTCGAATCGTACCACGCCGAGTCTCGTGATGCAACAAGAAGTGCGCTCACGTCCAATACAGAAAGAGCCATCAGAAACGGCGGAACGAAATCAGCGAACGAAGGAGCTCCAGATACGATTCTTCCGATAAAATACGGCCATTACGGGCCGACAACCGCAGAGCAAGATTGGCTGAATCTCAGCACCAGCCGTGCTGCGGCTGGTAGCAATCACAAAACGAACGATTCGATGGTGACTGGATACCGAAAGCATTCGATGGTGGCTGCTTACCAACTGACTTCGTTTACAACCCGTCGATGCACGCCGTAAAAATTTAAAGGTTAATAATCATCACATTGTGACGTGGCGGAAAGGTGACGTGGCAGGTAATGCGATGGTAGCGCCTCCATGATGCTGTGAAATACGTATTAAGTTAGGGATGACATGGTGGAATGAATATTACGAGGTTATCGTCGAATCTATTGTAATGGCGAATAGGCGGGTTTATGCGAAAGTGGATAAAATTGGAGTTCATTTAATTTTTATGAAAATCTTCAACGCCAACATTGGCCTACATATACACTCTGGTTATTTTTACTGTTACCATATCCTCTTACATAGAAAGGCTTTTGAATAGGATGTGGTGAAGTTGGAACGAGATGGAAGGATATAAGCCACGTCATCAGTAACCAATCAGATAGCTGTATGCTGAATATGGTAAAAGTTGGTGATGTCCATACTGTATGAACCACATACATGCCTTGTACGAACTTATTGGATAATATGAGGAAGGACGAAAATGCTGGTGAAAACCTGAAGCGACAATGGCGCAAACCACCAGCTTCAACGCCTTGCGGCTTCTTCGTGTTCGTTCGTTCATCGCTTCCCATGGATAAATATTAAATATTCATCATGGTCGCGACGATCACCGGCCGCATATGAATGAGGCATTAAAGAACAGCGCGCGGTCCTCCATGTTCCAGGGGGCCGACAATAAGAAGAACCACCACCTACACCATCCCAACCACCCGCTACAACCACGAGCAGCACCAGCAGAAGTGCGCTAGTTGCGCGCCGATACGAGGACATACGCTACCATCTAATTTATGATAATCCGGCGTAATGTATTTCGGCTCTGCTTGCCGCCTCCTGCAGCTCTTGCACAAGGAGCAGCACCAGGCTTGTCTAGGTCCTGCAGCCTCGGAGTCTGTGTTTTGCGCGGCGGTTCGTGTCGTCAGCTGGTGCTCGCGTCTGCACGAAATTCAATTCGCCCGAAGGCGCACTCCTCTGGTGCCTTACATATCCAGAACGTGTGCATATAAGACGCTGGTCGTATTAGCGAGCAAGGACAATGCGGGGGTGAAGGAGGCGGAAATCTAACCACGGATGCCGCCTTCTTTGCCACCACCAATACTGCCACCGACGATCGAAATATGCAAAGACTTCGTCGGCGTTCCAACAGTTTTGTCATCTAATTACTGAAATGCAAAAACGCGGGATTTAAATTTACATCTTCGATTTTCCTCAATTATTTCTTTGCTTCTTCTACAGATCCATACCAAGGAATTCTCACTGTCGAGAATGTCATCAATGATTTCAGAAATATTTTCTGTTTTTTTTCTTCAGATTTTAAAGCTGTTCTCATTATTTTAAACAAAATTAAATTAATTTACTATTTGTTCCATTCCATTAAAATATCTATTGCAAAATTATTTTACACCACCAGTTACAACAAAAACAACAAACAAAAATTATTGAACAACATCCACCTTATTCCTTGATTATTCTCTTATCCTTGTTCCTTGTAATACTTTTTGCAAGGAAGAATCTTCAATTTTGCAATCAAGGTTGTTGAAAAATCTTTCAATTTTAATAAAAAAATGTCTTCAAAAATTGATAAACTAAAAGGATGATGCGCAGATATTATAGACAACTTTAGTGATCATATAATAAATTGATATAATAATGTGATAAAATTGTTTATGGCAAATTCCATTTAACATCTTATAAGATATTTCTTAAAATCTGTGAATGTCATTGTTCAGTAAAAAAACTGAATCATTTTAATTCGGAATTTAATGACGATCATAAAAATTTAACATCCCAAGAAATTGAATCTCAATAATTACAATATTTACTACTATAATTACAAATTTATTAAAGTAATTGAAATAGCGGAAACTTATATGAAAATCATAAAATTTCCAGAACAAAAACTCGCTTGGAATAATAATTGGAATCTGTTCAATTCCATGGAGGCATTTATCAACCGGAAACTGACAGCCACTTGTAATGAACGCGAAATAAAAGATGATTCATTAATGATAATTAATTCTAATTAGATATATCATTTCCACTGAGTAGTCTTCTCCTTGTCTTCATACACATTTTTACCAAGGAAAAATTGTGATAAAAATAGATTTCTTGTGATTTTCTTTTACATCTTAAAACATTGTAATATAAAAAGAAAAAAACGTTTAAATGAGTTTCAAATTGAAGATTCTTAATGAACTTGCTTGCTTCCCTAATGGCAACACTCAGTAATGAGCTTGTAATCAAAGAAGAAAAAAAAAAAGCAAAAAGAAGTTAAAAACAGAAAAGAAAAAAAGCAAACGGAACAGGGCAAGGACGAAATGAAGAATCGTTATAATTCAGATGTTGATTAAACTTTTCTAATTACGTTCCGGTTCGAAAGCAATGTAGTGCACAATGAGCACAAAAATTCAGGTGAAAATTACCATTTTTGCAAGCAAAGCAGGCGAGAGTTTACCGCGTGCATTGCATTCGAGTAGGCAGCGAATGCGAATAATTGAATCGAGACAAAGTTTGTCTCGGGCAAGTGGAAAAGCCAAACAAAAATGAGCCCAAAGTCAAACAGGATCCAAGTTTTAAGTATAATCCAATGTTTTACAACATGGAAAAAACAATAACAGTCGTGAAAAGTTTAGGTTTTGGATGAAGAGTTTTGAGATTATGATATTTAGCAAAGCAAGTTACAAATATGTGTCTCAAAAATTTTTGAGGAACATTCTCAAAGTTCTTAAATTAAAAATCGAAGCATTTTTCACTTGGTTTTGTCCTTATTCGATTCATTAACTATCCTGGATCAATTGAGGTTTTATTTAAAATTTTTTTTTGGTAATTGTTGGTATAACATGGATTAAAAATGCAATCTCTAATGATTAATTCAAATCTCAGAACAAATTTATGAAAATGTTTAACGGTTGATGAATTTGCAAATCAAATTGGTGAATATCAAATATTTTCATCTCTTGGAATATTCCAAAAGCCTTATGTGCCTAAAATTGTGCTCCTCAAAAATCTTACAACTTTTTGTTTGTAATTCAATTTGAGTCCATTTCCCACCTTGTCGACTCTTGTAGCCGAATGTACTTAAGATTACCGTTCGTTCATTTCATATCCTTACATTTCGCATCTTCGCTGATCCAATACGAAAAAGCCGCTCACGAACCGGATTTGTTTCGTATTACATTTTGATGGTGCTGATACCTTGAGACGTCCTCCTGCTTGCAGCGTGTCACATGCCGTCAGGAAAAGATATGATTTTCCTACTTCCTTCCATATTAGCTGCAACGGCAGGACTCGGAATCAACGTCAATGTCATAGGTTTTCAGCGGAAGTGCTGCAAAGAGCGGTGCTGCAACTGAGTTCACGGAGATGCTGAAGAGAAAAATCCTTTGATTTTCAGGACAGAACCTCAAACGAGACACGAAAACTCTGTTGGAAAAGGACCAAGGAGGAGAAATAATCCTCTTAACTTCAAAACGAAAACAAAACCAACAACACGACGAAGCAAAAATCAAGGAAGCATCATGGCATGTGGAATAAATTCAAATGTTGATGTCCTTGCCGGGAAATACAACAATGTTTATTGCGTTGAATTGCTGTAATTCGGTGTCGTTCAGATTGTCGCCGCCGTATTTTTTGGCGCTGCTGCATCGCTGTAATGGCGGTGGTGCAACAACACCTAACCATAATCGTAATAATCCGGTTAAACTTTTCGAATTACCCACGTGCTTAAACTTTATAGGTTTCGTTCAGAAGCAAGGTACGAGCAGTAACTGAATGAACATCAAGGAAGATGTGACTTCTGTGTTAGGGTCTTAAGGAAAGGAAGGGCAGAAAAAGGCCTCATCATAAGAAATTGTGTACGCTTACATTTAGATAAAATTCTATGGAATTAACCTTAAATTTCTTCTGGCATAAGAGGATTATCTTTGTCATAAATATAAAGAATAAATGCGATAAGAGAAGAGATCAAGGTAGGTGTAAATTTCCTGGATGGTTTATCAATGGATTTAAAGTGGTTTTGCAAAATGAAAATTATAAAATAATAGTTTAAAACGTGCACTTTTAATGATCACAATTTTAATATACTTTAATTTTTATCATTGTTCAAACGAACGTTTTTGAAATAGTGTTTTCCTCATGAATTTCAATTCAAACAAAATTTAACCAATTTTTTTGAAAGTTTTTGAAAATTAGAAGTAAACAAATTTAAATAACTGGTATTCAAATCTATTGTTATTAATTATTCAAATAGACTTCGTTTAATTTTCTTCGTTTCTTTTGTCAATGAAGATTCAATCAATAATTTATAAGTTTATAAGTTTTTGAAAATCCGTGTTTTTTGAAAATCAATCAGAATATTTCAAGATATTTTTCACGATTTTACTGATATAAAATATCAATAAATAAAGTTATTTTACATAATGTAAATTTTAATTAAAATAATATTTTATTTTAATGATACACAATTTTGTTCTTCCATTTTTATCAATGATGAAATAAGATAACATGAAGTTTTTGAAACGGGGTTTTCCTGATAAATTTCAACTATATGTTAACAAAATTTAACCAAATTAGTAGCAATCAAACCCAAATAACTAGTTTTCAAATCTATTGTTTACTACTATTCAAATGTACTTTGATTAATTTGCATACTCTTTTAATCAACATTCAAGAAATAAATTATTTGCGGAATTGAAGTTATATCATTTTAAGTTATACAATGTTTCATAAAGTTCTTAAATAGAAGTAAAATATAAAAAATCATAATTTTTTTTCCTCTTGGAATAAAATCCGTATTTTTTGAAAGTCAAATCAAATATTCCTATGTATTCTTCGAGATTTTATTGATATAAAATATTAATAAACAAAAAGTGATTATGCAAATTTTGAATTATAAAATTTACACTTTCAATGATATATAATTTTGATGGATTTCCATTTTTATCAATGTTTAAAGAAACTAACATTTGCTAAGTTTGAACTATATTAAAAGAAAATTTAACCAAACATTTTCCAAAAATTATAAGCAAACAAACACAAATAACTGGTCTTAAATCTATATTTTAAGGCTATTCAAATAAACTTGGTTTAATTCTTTCCCTTTTTTAATCAGGATTCAAAGAAGAAATTATTTTCGAAATTCAGGTTATATCATCATAGAAATTATCCAATTTTCCATAAACTTCTTAAATAAAAGTAGAATATTGTAGTAGAAGTAAAATATTAAATATTGTTGTTCAACACAAAAAATTTCACCTAATTTTATGAACCATGTTTTGAACCGACTTCACCCAACATTTAACAACATAAACCCTTTGTGAAAGGAATCATAAAATTCGCAAATAAATTCTAAATAATCGGCTTACTTCGCGAAACGTAACCACAGTCAACAAACAAAGATGTTTTCCAGGAAGCGCACGTTGAAGATATCCTTTCCGTATATTTCGGCAGTAAAACATAATGAAAACGCTGTTGCAAGCGCTTAAACAACGAGCATAAATGGAAATTAAATAGTGCAAGGAAAATAACGTTCATGAGCGTATTATTAAAAGCAGGTATTAAAGCGCCGGCCGCACTGGTGGCAGTGATAGCACTTCAATTTCCACTTTTTCCACCATCCGCTCAAGCACGATAAAACGTTTAACCAGCCGAAGACAGAGCCGACGCGACGTGCAGACTCAAAGAAGGAAAACTCAAAGAGCGCAGCTGAAGAGCTGTACGTTTTATGTGTTTGTTTTCTGACGGGACAGTGCATTTTTCCATCCGTTCCTCCCAGCAACCACACTTGGATGTATGCAAATTCTTTGAGTGCTGGGTCCTGCAGGCTTTCCCTTTCCCAACCCTTGCAAAATTGCATTACGCCATTACGACACAGACGGCGCACAACAAGTAGCAAATGCAATGCTGTCTGACGGTCGTCCTGCAAGGACAACGAGGTCTTTTGGTAGTAATGAGCCATCGAGGAAGTAGCTGCTTGAAAATGAGAGCGCAGCAAGCTTTTCCGGGGGAGTAATTAAAATTCAAATTGCACAAAGGCGAAATTGAAAATTGATCGTTATGAATATTTTTAAGATTTTATAGAGGAACTGGAAATTACCAGTGAGTTAGGTTAATTCGTATCTTGTTTACGACTTGCGGATTTCTTATCTGTAAATTTCTGCAATTTTACGTTTACAGAAACAGGATATGTAAGTGTGTGTAGGTTAATATCTAATAGGTGACATTTGAGGTTAAACACTTTGAATAATTCGTTCGTATATAAACCGCCGAACGGGGGCGCGCTCGTCGCATTCATGCAATGAATAAAATCTATTACGACTGGTATAAAAAGCCGCCATATAAATTACAGGAATCTGCGACGCGCTGACGGGCGTTTTCTGAACGTCTGAAACGGGCGGCTCGCTCTCGGAGAGGAAAGGTCGTCCTGAATTATATAAATTATGAATACGAAACGATGCTATGCGGCGCTGGTGTAGATTGTGCGAGGCGTCATGGCGTCCTAACAAAAGTCAACGCGTAGATCTCCGCGATAATTTTCAAATTTTATGTTCATTTCCCTTTGAATTACATCCTTTCCTTCCTCTTTTTCATGCAGCCATTGCCGTTGCAATGTACACTCCAGTGAAATGCTTCCCCGGTTAATTGTCCTCTCTTGACTGCTTGGATTTTCCTTCAGTCGAGTACACCCACGCATACACACACAAAGGGAAAATTATTGAAACTAATTCGTAGAGAATTTAATTCTTGTTCAAATATCTGGGATATTTTATGTAATTTCTTCATGGGGCAAAAATTATTCTTATATGTGAATAAAATGTTGGACAAGAATAAGTTATGAATTCAAACAAAAAAAGAGGAACTGATCAATACAAATTTGAAGAACTGAGATGATTACAGGGTCAAGTATAAAATCGTTCAGAAATGTAAATCGGAAAAGGAGTAAAAACAATGCTAACAACCGGTGGAATCAATCTTTCAATATATCTTTAGGAAAATAATTAGCCAGAGAATATTCAGAAATAATTGATATGGTCTGATCTAACAATTTAAAAAATTTTTGAAAAATATTGCGATAGATCAAAACTGAGCACGTTTAGTAATGGAGGAATTCGTAGAGGAATTAATTCTTATTCGAATATCTGGAATATTTTATATAATTTCTTCATAGGGCAAACATTATTCTTATTTGGGAATTAAATCTTGAAAAAAGGTTGGAAATTAACTATAAGGGAATTTTTAGTAGTACAAGTTTCTAAGGAATACCCAGAAAAGAATAACCGAGTTAAATTTCAAATATAAAATTTAACTGATATATCTGCTCAATATAATTTTGAAGAAGTAAGAAATTTACAAGGTCAATTATCAAATTGTTCAGAAATCTAACTCAGAAAAAAATTCAAGAGAATGGTAATAACCAATGGAATCAATCTACCAATATAGCTTTAAAAAATAGTTACTCAGAGAATGTTCAGAAATCATTGACAAGATCAGAACTAAGAATTGCAAAAATGTTGGAATAATACTGCCTAACCGGTCAAAACTGAGCAAATTTAAACATGAAGGATAACAATTATTGAAACTAATTCCCAGAGGATCTAATTATTTTTCAGATATCTGGGATATTTGCAGTAATTTCTTAATGGTATAAAAGTAATTCTTCTATGTAACTACAATCATGAGTTTTAGGTTTGAAAATTGGTTAGAGGGAGTATTTTCTGAAAAGTACAAGACTTATGGGAAGACCCAGAAAAGAACAACCAAATCAAGAAGTCAAATTGAAAATGAAACTGACCTTTCGGTTCAATACAAATTTAAGAAGAACCGAAAGGTTCAAATCGTTCTGAACTGTCAAAATATCAAAAATGTCAGCTTCGGAAAAATAGTTACCTATAGAATATCCGAAATAATTGACATGGTCAGAATTAAGAATTCAACAATTTTGAAATAATATATTCCAAGAACAAAACTGAACAAGTTTAGACATGGAGGAAATAATATTTCCAAAAATTTAAAGATAAATTATGCCCAAAAATCCAATAATAATCAAGGAAAAAGGAGAGGAAGGAGAGAAACATAAGATTTTAATTATCAATATGAAAATTATGTCATAGATGACCATATGTAGAAAAACAGGAAATTTGCTTAATTGTTAATCAATATGAAATATAAATCAAAAATTCATAGGACAGGATTCAAAGATAAAAATTAGAATGTATGTACATTCATCAACAGCAACTAATTAGTAGAAGTATAACTTAAAAAAAATAGCAAAGGAGAAAATTTAAGATCACAGAAAATGAATGAAACTATTAGACATCATAAGCACAAGCAAACATTATTTTTCTTGGTACAAAATATTGCACCAAATATTTGTAACAAAAATCTCCGGAGCAGAAACGGATTTTATTTATTTATATCGTTAGTCAGGGAATTTGTAAAATTTGACATAACATAAATAGGATATGGCTGTCCTGCAGCTTCCATATGTCAGTATTAGCAACATCTAACATGAAAACATGAAAACGAAAAATAAGCATGTAAAACGATGTACATGGCACATTGCAGAGGAGCAAACCGGAAGAAATTTTTCCGCACTGACAGCGCACTGTCAACGCAACGCCGACCGGAAATGAAAAGCATTCGCAGCGGTCAGATGTTGGATGGTGGCGTCGACATGAAATCGTAAAATCCATGGCGGCCGAACCGAACCGGTTGCAGAACCATTCTCGAATTCCGACATCTTCACACTGAGATATTACGTGTTCTCGAAGCGATTACGTGCTTTCAACTTTTACTTTTACGACAACATCAAGCCGCTTTCCTGCTCGCTAAGCCCCCAGCAGCCGCCCCCGTCAACAGTGTTAAACTCGGCGCGCAAAAAAAATAACTAAGGTCATTTCCTCGGCTATTTATTATATATTACAGCGACGAGGCGAACGGATCGTTCGGGTCCAGGCTTAAATATTAAAGTGCCCCTTGCCCCCGGATGGAAATCGACGAATTGCCGGCATCAAGAGAGCGCCCGAACGAAACGACTCCACCGATGATGCCGATGATGATGATGAAGAAGATCCCTTGGAAAAGTACGCCCAGTGACCGTTTCGTCATTGAATATGATGGAAAATGTTGAAAGCCGAGCTTATTTATAGGTTTACGCGTGTTCGTCCTGCGAGGGGGGATGGGAAATGATGAAAGAAAAGGTTCTCCATCCGCGTCGGAATGATGATGGAAGATGAGGTCCATACATGGCGAAATTGGTTCGGCTGGTCCCTGGGACGCAAAAAGCGTCCGAATCCGAAACGGGGGTTGTTATGTTGCTGTGTGCCTGATTTTAATAATGCAACTCTTTAGCGGGAAAGGTTTCGCAGATGCATTCAATATCGTTGCGTGGGAGGTTTGCACGTTTTTGAGAGATACATTCGGAATGGCTGGTCTATGAATAAACAATGTATGAATGGGCGCCGATGTATTCATCGTGCAACTTGAAGGATAAACGATCCACACTGGGCTTTTAGCCGGGATATCCTTTCGTGGGCACAAAAGGAACCAGGGAGGCGTTCATTTGCCTACAAATACTTTGCATTAAGGCGGGTTTTTGTGTTGAACGGAATTTTGGGCCTACGTAAATGAACATCAATTTGGAGAAAATTTATATGACAAAAGGGGCTAAATTGTAGGAAATAAACTGGGATAAATATTAGGCAAGTTTTTTAAGAATATCATGTTTCAGGATTACTGAAGAAGTTTTCAGTTTGAAAAATTGATCAATTTGAACTGAATTTATAGGTTTTCTCTTTTAAAATCCAATATTTTAATAATTTTTGAAAAAAATCAATATAGCATTGGGAAAACAACTACCCAAAAATATCCAGAAATCATTTAAATTATTGGACCTATGAATTCAAATATTGTTGTATAAATATTGAATAAAACTGTGTAGATTTGGGTATGAATAAAAAAATGTCACGTAAAACTATGGAAACAATATGAAATTCGATTAAAATGTGAAATGAAAATCAAAAAATGGATAAAAATTGGAATGGGCATTCAGCATTAAGAAATGACAAATTGTTAGAAGCATAACTTTAAAAAAATTGGTAAGGAAAAACATGTAGAAATGGGGTAAAACTTGCATTATCAAAACGTAAATTTTACTTTTTTACTAATTTTGACACTCTACCAAAATCCAAGATGAGAATTCAAAACGTCAAATTTAGACATTTTAAAAATGTTGACTTTGGACATTTGCTCAAGCTACTGAAACGATTTCAAAGTTCACTTTAGATCATTTTTGACGTTCTATCCGAATCGGTCATAAAATGTTTAAAATTCTGAGTTGTATTCGACAAACCGACAGATAGATAGATTTTATAAAATTATTAAAGTTCGTTGAAAACAAGAACCCAGAAAATGGATAAAAGCACAATAAAGATAGATAGAAAATATTACAGTTTATAATTATATTTCTCAAAAAAAATTCCAGGGTAGTAAGGGATTTATTTATTTATATCTATTTTCAAATCAAAACCTTAAAAATTTGAATGAAGACTCCGAATAAAAAATAAAATATAAGATAGAACAATTTAGGACAAAAATTTCAAACCATCTTTTTGGCATTGGTGATTTAGAGTTATTTCCAGTTTGAGACTTTTAAATTCATTTGACACTTTCTCAATTTCATTTAAAAATCTGAAATAAATATTTTCTTTTGTGAATGTTAATTGATGCTTTCTGAATTCCAATTAATACAAGCAGAAAATGGACAAAATTTCGACCGTGGAATGCAAGTCATCAAATAATTAACCTTTTTAAAATCTCCCCCTTGAAATAATTATAATAATTTCAGAAAAATTAAAGCATAAATTCTTATCATCCAAACGTATCTCCCACATAAGTGAAAACCGGCAGAATGAGCAGCAAACGAAAATCGAATAAGCGCACCAAAAATACACGAAAAAAGTTCTACCCCATAGTAGGACCGGAAGCGGAAACCAAACGACCGGAACTTTCGTCCGCCTCCTGCATACACCCACCCACACAGCGACATCAAAACATGAACAACCACCCCCTCGAACGAAATGCACAACGAATTGCAGTCTGGTGACACCGAAGAGAATAGCAAGCAAGAGAAAAAAAAACGTGGACACAAAGCGTGGACGCGCGTGATTTTCGGACCCACATAAAAATTATATAAAAAGGGTTGAAAACCAGCACGCAATAACTCATTTGACTTTTTAATTGTTTCGCTCGCTCGCACATTCCGTGCTCGTTCTTCGTGTTTGCGAGCGAATGGCCGGACATTGGCCACTCTCTCTTGCGTCTGTATATGAGTTGGGATGGCTGCTGGTGGCACAGCCGGTACAGCCCCAATCTGATCAATGTCTAATCTAAATTAATTGGCTTCTGCACGTTTGCAATTTCCACCGAGAGAGATCGAGAGAGTGGCAGAAATGGAGAGACAAAGGGATCGAGAGAGCGAGGGACAGAGAAAGGGGTACAGATACAACTTTTGTCTGCACACAATTTATGCACGTGTATGTGGATTTGATTTAGTCGATGCAACGTGGTCGCAAACGCTTTCACCGCTTAAAAATCACGGAAAACTAATCAAGAGCTAAACCTTTAAATTTCTATCAAACAATACCTTTTTTATGGTGTTAATCACTCGAAAGGTTGATTGATGGTGTCAATGAGGTAATCGATTCGAGTGGTAGTTGATTTACATACCTGAAACAATAAAAAACCATTAAGAATATTTTATTAATTAATTAGAAACTAATTAGCATTTTCAATGAAGTATAATTGATATTCAAAAATTCAAATTTCAGAGGTTTGTAATAGAATTTCACCAATCTGTAATAATAGACTAAATAAGAAAATTTTTATTGTACAATACTAGAAGAAGCAATAAGTCCAATTTTTTTTTTGTTTAAAAAAAATCTTCCATTCGTCAATGCTGGCCAAAAATCTTGAGCTTGGATGAATCTTATCTTGTTGGGACTACTATCTTTTCGATTCCTTGGTAAACTTTATGAAACAAAACCTTAAATTTTAAAGAGCAAGTTAAACAAGTTGTTGAAATCTTTTTTCAGTCCAAACTGGCCATATTTGAAGAAGGAATTACTAGAGATTTAAAGATAATTATGGTGAATATATAATATTAGAGAGAATTTGCCGGTTCTAAATCAAATTACATCTCAAGGGTGCTGCAGTCTTAAGTTGATGAAAAATGCCGGTTCTGGATCATACTATACCTCTAAGGCATCCATATGGGGGGTGTGTTCAATACAGAACCCGCACATTCCAGCTACTCATAATACTGATAAAAAATAATTATTTAAGAGTTGATCTAATTTTACAATTTTTTACTCCCCACGAAATCAAAATTTTAAATGCTTTCTAAACGTTTTTTGCATGAATTATCAATCAGTGATTCAGTAACAATTAAGAAGGTTGTCAAAATGTTCTACCAGTTTGAACTGACCACATTTTAAAAGAAGGAAATTACAAGGAAAATGGGAGAAGTTTAAGGATAATTAGAATGAATATATAATAATAGATAGAATGTGCCGGTTCTGGATCAATCCGTACTCCTACGGATCGGACAAGTCAATAGGGGTGCAGTTTGGTCCAGAACCGGCACATCCCATCTACATATAATACTAATAAAAAAGTGTTACTTATGATACGGCCTAATTTTACCATTAGCAAGAAATCAAAATTTAAAAACCGTTATAGAAGTGGTGTTATTTTTGCATGACTTATCAATCAGTGATTCAGTGGCAGTGAATAACTCATTGTAGGTGTACAAAACAACAATTCCTATTGATTCATACTCATTGTCAGTAATTTATGTATCGTTTAAGACGTTGGTCTTGGTTGATATAATTCGGCGCATGTTTCTGTATGATTCAGAAGCATTCATTCATTTATTCGGCGAGTCATTCCATTCGGTCATTCATTCATTTAATCCTCCTCGGTCGCGTGGATGTGGAATCATTATTATTCTGATCAACATCAACAACGATTCCTGTTTGGCGTGACTGATGATGATTCAGCTTGCTTCAGCCGCCTGATGGAGCCATCCAATCCAGTAAAACTATGCTTTCGGTGTGATGAATGCATGATGCATCCATCAGTTTAGTAGCTACTAAACAAGCAGCTATTAATTATTTATTTTTCTGGCTTAGTAATCTTTAAGGAGTTTCTTAGAGGTCATTATTATGAGGAAAATAAGTTTTATCATAATAGAGCATGTAATGTGGTATTTACTATGTGGGTTACCAGTGACTGAAATTTAATATTATCTACATGTGAAATAAAGATGTACTATATTCTACAAGTAGGAAAATGAATGTCTTTTATTTTACTCAAGACAAATGACAAGTGATGACAACTTACAAAATAAAGTGCTGATTACTATGGTTTCAAATATTTACTGTTTGACATTGGCGTAATGTGTCAATTCAAACAAGATTTTGATGATTTACTTGAGACATTGATATTCTTTATTAGAAATTATGTTAGCAATTTTAGATTTTCTGTCTTCTAGAACCACTATACTAACTTTTCTCTGGCGAGCTAAAGATTAAACTTCGTATAACACACGTGTGAGAAATATCACTATAAACTGAAATTTGTATGTCACTCAATTATAATTTAATATTTCTACAATTTCTTCAAAATATCAAATATTTCTTCATAGAAACAATTCAAAAACCAGTCAAGAGTTTGATAATAATATTACACAATAAAATATGATGATTACATTTCTAGCTCCTCTTCAGAAAAGAGATCTTGAAGGAATTGAAATTTGGTCATGAATTTTTTCATGGCCAATTGGTTTTTATTTTGATTTGAGGAGAACCTTGAAATTTGTTTCCCTGATATTTGAAATTACAATTGAATTGCTGTTTATCCAGAAAAAATGAGCGAAAGAAAATAATAGGATTTTTTCCATTTGCTACTTTGCAGATAAAAAACTCCAGGACCATCAAGGAATTATCAATGAAACCACAAGCAAGTCAAAGTGTCTGAAGAGCAAAACAAACTCTCCTCCACATTTTGCATTGAAGTGCATCCACTAAATTGTAAGTTTTAGAGCACGTACGTGAATACAACCTTGCAGCCTATCTGCAAAAAGGTCTCATAACCAGCATTCACGTCATATTCCTCGACGGCATTCAAGTGAGCAACACCCACACACATTGTGGGGCATTGAACAACGAAAGAAGCAGAGAAAAAAAGCCATCCCTGTGTTGGGTGGTTTGCTTGCACAATTTCGCCTCGCTCTACTCAAGCGAACACAATATGTATATGTGTACTTTTCTGCCTTTATTATTCGCTCCTTTGCTCCCTTTTCCACGGCAGCGTTTTATAATTTTCCCCTCGACCTCGGCGATATCCAAAAAGTAGCGTTATTCGTGCTATTACACGTACCAGTTAGCAAGAATAACACACGTGCACCAATGCTGAAAGAGTCGACTCGTTCGTTGTTCGTACGTGTACGTTTTTCGCAACTTCTTTTTGCGCCCTCCACGTATTTTTTTCTGTTGTGTTTGTACATAGGGCATATTTTTGTATTTCCTCAATGGTTCATTCAATACCATTCTTTCGGAACACATTCTTTGACTTTGTCTGCATGTTTTTGTGTGTTGTTCGAGTTTAATTAATCAAACAGGAAATTACAAAAAAGGAGCATGAGGAAAAACATCAAAGTTTACCAATGACGAATTTCATATCAATTGTGTATTGTTTGTTTTTTTTGTATGTGTGGATGATACATTAAGGGGATGTTTCTTTTTTCAGAAAGTCCATCGATATTTTTTCAATTTGCAACAATTTTTAGCTGAGTGAATTTTCGACCCCAAATGAACTAATTTCTAGCCAAAAAAGTACTTTAAATTTTCCTTCAGATTCAGATTTACAACTTGAACTAATTTATTTAAATTTCCCATGGAAATCTTGAGGAAAAAATAGTTTTTATGTTTGAATATGATGCAAAATAAAATTTCTTCGAAAATTTTCTATATAGCCAGGAAAATATTTATATACGAAATAGTAAATCGGTGCTGATTTATTGCACACATTAGTTTCTCATAGAATTAAAAGAAAAGAAAATCGCACGATGCTTTTTCGACTTGGGGATCAATGTGTAAGGATTTAGCGGAATCGTCTCGGCTGAGAAATCGGCGAACCATAAATTTCGATTTGGCAGGCGTGATAATGATGACAATGACAATGGTTCAGCTGGTTATAAGCTACACAGATAGACGTCGTCGACGATGGCCGAGAGTGAGTGGTAAATGGCGAAATGGCCGAGCTAACCGTTATTGATAGTCATCTGCTGATCTAATTCTTCCTGCATTTTACCGGGTGTGCAAAAATAGATACAAGCAAAGTTGAATAACCTAGAGAAAATCACTATTTTTTATATATTGAATGAAGAATATCATTTTAAATTTAATCAGATACATAAAATCACACGTGAGGTAAATGAAATTTACCAGAAAAGAGTTGATCCAATCTTAGCACATTATTTCAACAATTTCTCAAGCGAAATAAAAGGAATTCGTTTTCATCACTTGTGAATTAAAGCATTTATTTTTCTTATAGATTTTTTGTGAGAAAATATTATAAAATAATAGCAACAATAGAAAATTTCATGGAAGCGATACGATCATCTGAGTGATCAATTCGCATGAGTTGCACTAATAATTTTTTCATGAATTGCAGAATTATACAAATCAATGATTTGCAGGAATGTTCATTATTGCACCAATCACGATTTCATATTGATATCATAATCACGTATAAATTTCAAAATAATTTTCCGATGACTAACCAACCACAAACCATGCATTTGAAAAATATCAACTTCAACCCATAATAGAAATCTTCGACTTCATGTATTTGCCATTTTAAGCGAATCGATGCTGGAACAATCTCAACAAATAATTTGTATGGAAAAATATGAACATTCCATTGCACAATCATCAGCACAGTTAATGCTTCTTTATAAGTTCACCTCAAAGTACATAAATAAACCGAAAGATGACTTGGTCGGTTTTGCGCGCGCAGAATGTATGCGAATAAATCGCAAATGCATGTTTTATTCATACGAACAGATAGATTACGAATGTAAATACATAAATAAATAAATAAATAAATGCAACTGGTAAATGAGGCTATTTTGCAACTATAATGTCACAATCGCACATGGTAAATCGACGCGAGATTGGCCACCGATCAAATTACATCGATAAAGGTCGCTCGCGGAGACATCGCGACAAGAAATGCGAGTTTCTCATGGTTAGCATAAATAAATAATGAATCGTATTTAAAGTACAAATAAATGAAACGCGCTCGGATAAATGCAATCATAAAATAAATAATATACGAAATTGGATGGAATAAAATCGAAGTAAACGCAGGAAAAAAGTCGCATGAATGAAGAAAAGACGCCGAAGAAATGAGGGGACTCGTAAAGAAAGATGAACGCAATCATAAAAGCACATAATATGCAATAATGTCTTTTATTTATCTCGCGTCGATTGCTTTTTATATTACTCTCGGTATCACTTTATTTTGCTATTGTCTGCGCGATGGATTCACTCAAATGAGATAATTTAGACATAAATATTACGTATTTTGTTTATATTGCGGAAATAATGGCCGCTATGACCTTGATATCTATTGTTGTGCTAAATTGCAATATTTTTATCTTACTGGAATAAGTAAAATTTATATATTTCATTTGCATTATTATTAACTGAAAAAGTAATAGAAGACAACGGATTCTCAAAGTGAGAGAAATAAATGTTTTATATCACACGTGAGTCCAATAAATGACAAATCACCAAATTCTTGGTTACAATGTTTACACACAAATAATTCAGGTTTCGAGAATATAGTCATAACGTTTCAGATCAAACAAAGTTTTGCTTATTGAAATTGTTATATCAATTTCTCAACTCTTCTGAATTTCGTTTGATATATTCTCAATTACATTTAATCATTTCTGATATTAAACTTATGAATTTTAAATAGAAAAAATAGCACTTATCTTATATTTTTGTTCTTATATTTTGTTTCTCCAAAATCGATTTTCAGCGACATTTTGCCTTCATCAGTGAATGTAATAATTTTGACGTTGTTGTTTGATTGCTTTTTTGACGTATACTTTTTATTTATATATTCCAGGGTAACTTGAAATTTTATGACCTATTAATATATTAGAAAATAGGTTTAATATTCATTTGAATTTGGTCGTTTATTATATTAATATTTCTTGATTTTGCTTTTTCAATTTCATGGTGTTCCAAAAGTGTCATTTTGGAGAAACAAAATATAAGAAGAAAAATATAAGACAGGTGCTATTTTTTCTATTTAAAATTAATATTACATTATCTTATAATGAATAACTTTAATTCTATTAAACTTGTGATTTCTCAATTATATTTACCAAATCTGAATTACAATTGTTGCAAACTGAATTACATATACAAATCAGAATTACATTTGCTGTACGCTTAATTGCAATTTATTAATATGAATTGCATTTTATACTCTACACTTGTATACTATAGAAAAAGGTGTATATTTTACACACAATATAATTGAGTATTCTCATAAAAATGATGACAAAACTTCATCGTCGAGAAAAATCATAGAAATTCCTCGCAAGTTCCTTCAACTGCATTTTATTTGCTTTGCAATTAAGTCATGACTGCTATAATTAAAGCAATTAAGAAGTTAATCATGCATGTGAGACATACGAGTTGACTAAGAAATGACCTTTTCGACAATAAACATTTTTCAACCCAATTACTAACGAGGCTTATTAGTCACCGTAATTACGCATCCCCCATCTAAGCAGATATTTATTAACGACTCACTTTCTTTCATTCATTCATTGACTCGAATTAGAAAATGAGCAACTTCTGCAACCAAACTTGTTAAAAAAGTTGAGGATAAAAATACTACTGATATACTATAACGACACATTACATGGTATTTAATTAGGAATTCCGGTTGAAATACGGACTGTCAGTCGAATTATACGCGTGCAGAGGGATACTCGTAATGATACTTGGAGCGAGTGCGTTTAAACACACTTAAAATTCATTAATGAAACCCACATATATGGAGAGAAACCCACATCAAGTAGAAATCTATAATTATGCAATCAAGATTTAATTATGTTACACATAAGAGCGTTGATGCTGGCTCTTGTTTTCAACTGGTCGAAGAAAGAAAGACACTCCTCACATTGATTTAATGCCGTTTTATTGCTCTTTATTAATGAAACCTACTGGTCTTGGTTGATGTCCTGTAAGGCGAGCAATTAATGAATTTCACTGTTCAAAATGGTTGATTTTATGGGTAGATTGCATTTTTAATAGATGTCTTATTCAATTCGTGAATTGACAGGAAGTAAATAAAAATTGAGAAATTTTATTTTTATAGTTAATTTTCTTCTACTTTCTATTTGATATATATCTTAAGGGGAGGTCCCTTAATTAATAGCTGAAAACTAACAGGGCATTTAATTTTGTATTTTATTCCACAAGTGGGAAAAATTAATATCTTGTGAAATTTCTCTCTCTCGTAATATAATCTACCATTAATCTGCAAGTGAAAAAAATTAATAAATTTTATATCATTTCTGATTAAAATAGAATATAAAGTATAATTTTGTTAAGTCAACGAAATTTTGATGATTTACTGGTGAAAATTGACTAATCAAAAAGCAAACTGATTCTTCCCCTGTGTATAAAATGTATTATTTCACACGTGTGTAAAATACTATTAAATTTGGAAAGTTGTGACACTAAATTTTATACCTCTGTGTTTACTACGCAGAAATTTTAAGTAAAGAAAATTATGGAATAATAAGCAACAAAGAAAACATGACATTAATTTAAAATTCATTAATAACTCTAATAAAATAATCGTCAACATATTAAACACCCGCATCGACAATAATTTCAATAGTTTATCATCCTTCCAATCTACATTATTGATCTTGTCATATTAATTAAACACTTGTTAAAACACATTATGTAAACTGACATTGACAAATTATTCTAGAATTTAAATAATTATAAATATTTGCATAATAGTTTATATCCCCATAATTTCTGTCCATCTCTTTTCACTTCGCCATTAATTCTGTGACTCTCTCTTTTGCACTCCTGCATTACACACATCTACATTATCATCGAATAGGTTCAAAAGTCAATAATGCCGATATTACCGATTATAATTCACCACGATACCCGCAGACTCGCATTGACAATTCAATGAGCGGCCAAGAAGCGCGCAGCATTCTTACATGTCGTCCGACAACCGAAAGAACATGACGGACGAACCGGCAACGAACATGATAGAATGCAATAAATGCAGAATCGTATTTGTATGAAGGCTGCTGCCAACCTCGAGCAATGCGCGAACGAACAAAGCGGGCGCAAAGGACAAAGAGAAATGTTATTAAACTTTCATTTCTATCATCGCGCTCGGATGCTTCAATGTGCATGCGAGCCAGCATATCGTTCATATTTCTGGTGATAGCATGCTTTATGCGCGTCGTATGTTGATGATGCTCTTCATGGTGAATGATTATGATAGCGATGATTGTGTAAGAATGGTCGGTCGTTATTAAATGCGTTGTGACCCTCGCGTGCGACTCTTCTTGTCACTAATAGAAGACACTTTATTCTCGTTGAGTAGTGTAGATGACTTGACATTTGGAAGAAAAGTCGAGAAGAGTTGGAATGTTTCAAATCTAACATAAGTATTCTGCGAATTTTTGAGAGGGTAAACTTCAAGGTTAAAATAATGATCTTCTTATGTTTGCAAAGTTCAAGTTGAAGAAATGCATTTTTAAGTTGGTTCTGGAGTAAAATCAAGAGAATCAAAGTACCTTGAGGTTTTGAACTACTATTAAACATGGATCTGATCATATTTTGAGGCTAGGTCAAAGAAGTAGTTTTCTAAGACCAGATTTAATGGTCAAACAGGTCCATCAACAGTTGGTTTTCTGTCTTCTATCCAACATAAGCCTATTGATTTCTTGATGTGATAAAGAACAGGAATTCTGAACCTGATCATAATAAACAACAAATTCCTTTATTATTTAGTATTTCGATCACTGTTGAATTACAATTTATCTATCACTGCTGATCCTAAATTTTGATACCAAAAAAAGCAGAGTGAAAAGTTGAATTTCTGGATCTAGAACTACCAAACAACTATATTTTTGCTTCTCTGAATAAGATATTTATGAAGTGGCATTAATTGTTAAAACATACTCGAGATTTGAGATGATAACATTTCAACTACTTGGTTCTAATTCGACTTTTCGTAATATCAATTCATCCCAAATTAAAATCTACAAGTTTCTTGGTTGTTGCTTTCTACTCCCTAAATATTTCCAACTGTCCAGAATAATGAGATGTATAATACCAAAGACAAAAATAATGCCAGAAATTATCTCTTATTTTTATTGAATATACCTTCCTAAAAAGTACATTCAGGAAACATCCGGATGCCATTTAAAATAACTTGTACAATTACCAAGAGTCAATAATTATAATTAAATCTACTCCCAGCAATTAGGGAACTAACAGTTGCCTTTCAAATGCCTCCAATATGTGCAGAATAGTTTCCTCCTGGTCGCAAGCGCAAAGAAGTCGAAATATATGGTCAATTAGCTCCGAGCAGGCAAGAAACGCTACACTACGCAGGTTAATTATAATTAGATGTTAATAGTAATTGTAATTCTAATTGTAAATACAAGCAGCATGTAATTTTCCGCAATTGTCTACGGTATTTATTATCTCTGCATGTTTTCGTGCGTGCGACTCCTCCGACGACGCTTTCTTTGGGAGAAGTACAATAACGCCGAAAATAGTGGAATAGTACCGAATGTGTATGGAAATAACTGTTATATGAAACTAAGAATTTCCAAATGGGGAGCATCTTGAAGCCTTGCGCATGATGATATCATTAAGTAAAGTATAATAGTCGTGGTTAGATTGGAAGATTAGAAATTCTGGCGGGGGGCATACACTTAAATGTACTCGTACTTACTGTGATTATAACCTATAATATTAACTGACTTCACTCCGAGAGTTGGTTGCACAGAAGTGAATGTTTCCTTGAGTTGAGCGTAGGAAGAAATTACACAGTTAGAGATCTTTGCTTAAAACAGGGAAATTCATTCATTAGGAATTAAGTCATAAAATCTTAGTGTTTAGACATTTATGAAAGAAGTACTTTCAGTAAAGTTTAATTTAAAAGTTAAATTTGACCTTTTTTAAAATAAATATAAATAATTGTTGTTTTTATGGTTGAGTGTAATATCATCATTAAGAAACTTAACAGTAATTTATAAAGAAGATTCATCATCATATGGGAAATTTTTTTCTAAAAAATTTGGATAAGAAATTTAATAAAAAAAATTAACAATGAATCAAAAATTCTAGTATGTGTATATATATACATACAATAGCATTTGCAAATTTGAAAATTATTATTAAAAAACGGTTAAAAACCGGTAAAGTTATGTTTGCTTCGTTAAAGAATTAACAAAACAATAGTAATAAACTTCTATGAACAAACATTGCAAAATTATCTTCCACTAGTTTTTTTGCAAGCAATCAATATAAGCGAACCTTCATGTATGATGGAGGTTGATGTATATTTTGGTGCATTTCAGCATATATTGAAAAGTTGATAATGTCATAGTTCGTGACTGAAATCATAAATTTGCCATTATGCGTTCTCCCTTCGCATATTGCACACTATAGTCTCGTCTACATAGTCTGGCCCCTACGTCTGGATTTGCGAAATATCTGTCTGCACTCGCCAATTCCCCAATCCCCCTACATACACCGAGAGTTACCACTCTTTCCTCACCCATCAACCAACAACTCATATTATTTTTTTCCTTCCCCAGATCAAAAAAACATCGACCAAAAGTGGTTTGAAACACACTGTATGCTCGATTGCAATTCATACATTACAATCGCAATGTAATATATGAGTGCGCGCAGCGTGTGCAAAAGGGCGCATCAATTGTTCGATTCGTTTTCGGAATGATCAGCATGTTGTTAGCCCCACGCTGCAGCTCAAGTCCTAGACAAATCAATTTGCAAGAGACTGCTGCAGCTGGATTCCGAATTATGCCACAACAACACAAAACTGGAAATCCGATATTCCCCAACAAGCAATTAAACGAAGACAAAAGAGGTTAAACAGGTCCGAATTGGCGAACGATCAGGTTTCCATCGCTGTCATAATATAAGATTACATTCGGCGTTACATGATCGCCGTGCGCGATTATAAATTAATTAACATTATTAATTAGCACTGTGTGATAAACACACATATGCACATATGGGAGTGTTGGTGCTAATTACGCTCTCGGCTGAAGCATTGTTTTCACCGCATGGCACACAAACATAATGAACTCGAGTCGATGCTGGATGACTGAGTTATATGAATGTGTGCAGTATTCATGCGTATGTGTGCAATAGTTTAATGCTAACGAGCATTCGTAGGCATGGTATCTTGCAAACGGATGGTTGGTAATTGCCAGTGGCAAATAACGCGGTGTGAAAGACGCGCAAATGACCACTGACCAGCTTCTAATACATTCAACTTATTGTATCTGTGTTTGTACTTTAGCTTTAGTGCACAGTGCTCACTATTGCTCACGACTAGACTCGGTGCTACCTTATTTGTCGCAATTAGGTGACGCTTTCTGATGACATTAGCAATTTACAACAATTAGCGAACGTGTGCGAGTAGGATCGTTACCTACTTAGCTAAATTAAACAGATTTTCATTGAGGAGATTTCACCTCGTTTGTGTATATTCCTTCAGGCATCCTCCGGAAAGGTTCGTGAGTGGATGACCAAAATTATGGATTTGGTGTTTCAGAATTTAATTAACTATCTGTTAATTCCCACATGATACTACTCTGGATTTCAAAGTACTTCAAAGGATTTGAAGTCATTTAATGGCTGATTAAAGGTGTCTTATTTCAAAAATATTGGTGTTTTCCAATTAGTAATTGTTTGAAGGATTGTTAAGTCATTGATAACGAAATTTGAAATGTTTAGGTTGAAATAAACAATTTGATCTTCAAAATTTGGTTTTCGTTAGAAAGTTAGGTAGACGAATTCTAGATCAAGAGTGAGGAAACAGTACAACTACATTTTGATCTAGAACCGGCCTATTTCTTCTACTTATCTTCTGTAGGGAACAGAGAGAATGAACCTCCCAAAATTTCCAAAGATGGTCAAGTAAATGTACCCTAGTTTCAAATTGCAGTTACCATGTCATCCAGT
Organism: Aleochara sp. GC000083; assembly: GCA_030264555.1. NCBI lineage: Eukaryota > Metazoa > Arthropoda > Insecta > Coleoptera > Staphylinidae > Aleochara > Aleochara sp. GC000083. The sequence continues at coordinate 27,247 of JARJDZ010009669.1, forward strand.
GCAAAATTATTGACAACTAAATAGGAAATGCCTAGATTGGTAAAAGTTAACAATAAATTAAACTTCCAAATTTGATTTTAGTTAGTAACTTATGTTAGTAAAAATAGGCGGGTTCTCGATCAAACATGAGACTGTATCTTGATTTAGAATCGGCCTATTTCTTTCGCTTAAGTTCTGTGGTAAAATAAGGAGAATACACCTCCCAAAATTTGTATATAAGGTCGAGTAATTTATGGATCCTAATTACAATGTATAGATCGCTATAAGTTGATCTGAAATTGATCTTCAAAATTTGATAAACTTATGTTGGTAAAAATAGGCGATCAAGAATGAGAATGCAATAGAAGTGCATCTTGATCTAGAACCGGCTTATAAAATTTTCAAAAAAGTCAAATAATTTATGGATGCAATGTTAAATCATTGATAACTGAATTCGAAATTTGTAGGTTGATATAAGTTGACTGGAAATTAATCTGCAAAATTTGATTTTAATCAGAGAGTTATTTAACTTATATTAGTAGAAGAAATAAGCGGGTTCTAAATCAAGACTGAAGGTGCATTTTGATCTAGAACCTATTTATATTCCATAGGAAAACAAGGAAAATGCACCTCATTAAATTTCGAAGTTCGAGTAATTTATGATCTTAGTTATAAGTTGTGGTTATTTTGATGTTATCCAATGTTAAATAATTGACATTTATATTGGAATATGTTGTAGGTTGCTATAAGTTAACAATACATTGATCTTCAAATTTTTATTTTTGTTAGAAAGTCAGTTAGCTTATGTTGCTAGAAAATATAGAGAAATTCTTGATCAAGAATGAGTGCAGTAGCAGTGAAGTTTGATCTAGAATCGGCATATTTCTGCTATTTATCTTCTAAGGGAAAACAAGGAGAATTCGTCCTCTAAAATTTTCAAAGAAGGAGGAATAATTTGTAGATACTAGTTACAAGTTGTTACAAGTGTTAAATCATTGACAATTGAATTGAAAATGTATTGGTTGCTAATAAGTTGACTACAAATGATCTTCAAAATATGATTTTAATAAGAAAAAGACAGAGATACAATGAAATTCCAATAATTGAATTATCTAATCATTCATGTTGGATGAAACCAACAATATTGATAGTAGCATCAAACTATTTGTTAATGCATTGTAAACAATTGATGTCTGGAACTGATAAGAAACTTCAATACCGAGTGTTAAATCAACCGGGCAGACGTTGAAAGCAGTTCTTCGTACTTGATGGAAATTGTTGTTAATATTTGACGAAATCCATCCATGCATTTCGCCGTGAGCGTTGTTTAAATTTGTCCAAAGTATTTGCTACAAAGTCATCCTCGGAAGCCTCCGTCTCTTTATGCAATAATGCAGTAGATCGAATGCGGCGCTCTTTTGTAGCTCAAACGCTGTCTCCGTTGGCATTCCACGCGCTTCGTGGCGCTCCCACAGGAGACTTGGCTCTGGGCTGGCTCGTTGCATCTTGCAAACACGCCGCCAAAGAGAATCCCCGTGCACGCGCGCGAAAAGAGGCTGCTGATACGCGCGACTATGACTCTATCATCTATCGAATCCCAGAAGCATCACTGGGACTCTCTCGCGTCTTCAATATGCTTGAGCTTGTCGTCTGCGCCGGATGGCACGAGCATGAGGAGGAGTGCATACGTAGAAGATAAGCGCACCGAGCAAGAGTAGGAGGAAAGATGGGGGCGGCACAATGATGTCGTGGATGGCGATAGGGAAGCGCAGGGAAGCGGAAGCGCATCCTGATGTTTTGGTGCAATGCCATTCGATTCGTTTCCGTGCGGTGCCGCTGGGTAGCGCAGCTGAGGTTCAAGCCAAACCGCCTCCATGTATCCCGGTGGGGATGGCTTGATCCACCTTTTGGTTTATAGCCGTACCTATCCGTGGAGTTATATGCTTTCACAGTCTTATTGTGTGATCTAATAAAATGGGATCAAGCGCCGGCCATAAAGGCATACTGGGTTTTGGGGCTAAGGGCTACAAGGGGCTCAATGCATTTCGAGTATTTTGTGTGAAGACTTTTATCGTCATTCCGGATACATAAATATTAGTAATATGGGATGGTTTCGTAAGTGGAAGATATGACTTTAAAATTTGTGTAAGAAAACTTAAAAAAAATGACTCCATTTAGTAAGACCATTAAAAAGATCTTAGTAGAAGGAATATGCCGATTCTAGATCAAGATCCGTGTCTACTGCACACTCATGATTCGGGGTAGAAGATGCATCTGACGTGTGTCTTGATCTAGAACCGGCTTATTTCCTCTATTTATCTTCTAAGGAAAAATAAAGAGAATGCAACTCCCAAAATTTTCAAAGAAGGTCTAATAATTTATGGACCCTAGTAACGTCATATTCAGTGGACAAACAAACATCAAAGTTTTCATGTTCGAAACTCCCTTTTTCTATCAAAGACCCAAAAAGTTTCATTTCATATTTTAGTATAATATAAATCAGAACTAGTTTTTCGACACGAACCCAGGTTGCAGATTCATTTGCATTTTGATATGATTTTCGCGCGCTGCTTTTCTATCATCGACGTCGGAGATAAGCACACTTGAGGATGGCTGCCGATTTTTGATGATCGTTTTCGTCGCTGACCTCTCCGCGAAATTTCCATACAAACTACACGAATACATTTTCATAGGAATCGTCCACTTCACCATCGTATTTCACTCCATGCGCCTTGAGTTCTTCGCCTTCGTTTTTCGGCGTCCGGTAGGAAAAATATATTCGGAATATATTTGCGAATCCCGGGAATTTAAATAATTCCCTTCCGGGTCGCTGCCCAACGTGACATTCTGAGCACATTCGGCCGGTAAAATTAATAAAGTTGAAATTCCAGACCATACCAAACGCAGGTTCAAAATCAAACGAATTTCCCAAATGAACGCAGAAGCTCTGGAATATTTTAGTTTTTGCGCACCATTCCTGCACTTTGCCTCCATACTAACATAGTTATCCCCAGCCCCGTGTGCTGGGACGTGCCGCTCATCCTTGTTCTTTATCAGCCGGAAGGATAGGAACAGCGTAGATAATAGATTGCGCATGTGGTGGATTCACCATGCGCTTTACACGTTTTTAGCTCTCGTCGATATCAGCGCGTCCAGAATGAAATTATCAAACATCTGGCTGGATCGCAATTTCGCTCCCTTGTGCTAAAATCCATCGCTAGCTTCATTGGCGATGGTTGGCGGATAACATACACTTGGTTCGGCATGCCGAACAATGGTCCGGGAAAAAGAAGCGCATGTGATGAGCAAGTGAAGTGAGAAGGTGTCCGTTGTGCAGAATGGGGGCGGCGATGGCGGCGGTGGAAGAAGAGGAACGTGCGTTGAATACCGATTCGTGTTATTACGCGGTATACTCCTATTATTAATCAAGTTTTAATTTAATATCTCGCCTACCGTGCAGTGCATAATGTACCTACAATGGCTGCTGCATGGCGCGTTCATTGCCGCCGTTCTTGCTGATGTGGAGGACGCGTCGACAAAAGCGCAACACCAGCTTCTCCATGTGTTGCCAAAGAGAGATGGCGAACGAGGCTGGGGGAATTTCGAGGGAAGAAGGAAGAGGCATGGAAGCGTAACCAACAGTTTGGGAACTTTTCAGCGTTTATTTATAGTGCGGCAACTCTATACACTCACCAGATGCACACACCATGCAGCTCTGCAGAAGCACCAGCGTAAACAAGAACAAGACCCCCGAAATGCAGAAGCTATACAAACAGGAAGTGCAGGCGAAGTGCAAAGAACAAAAACGGAAACTATCCAGAAGCTGATTTTTTGTACTATTACTGTTTGCTAAACAATGCCTAAATTTGACTCTGATCTGTTACCATATATGATACTGAATTCATCAGCCACAAGAAGTTGGTATAAGATGGAAGGAAGCAAGATATCGTCATTAATAGCAAAGAGATGACTACAAGGTATAAAGTAGAACCTTTGTATGCATTTAGTAATATTCGAACCAGTGTATAATCAACAAGATGTTGTCGTTGCGCGTGCCTGCAATGGACAAGAAGGTCTGATGGAGGTCTGAAGGAATGCACCCGTCACTAGCAGACCTCCAGAAACCTCAACCTCACGCTTTCCTCCCTGGATACCCTGACCACATGCAACACATCAGAGCACATCCGAAATGCACAAAACCATCAGCAGACACATCCCGAGTGCAGCAACCAAACCGAACCGTAGTAGACTAATACACGGAAGGCAAGCCGAACGTGAAATGGGACGATGAGTAGTACCAGTCCCCGCAAGAGAACATGTCATGCGAGGAGATGAATCTTGCCCCTGAACCTCCGTCGCAATGCATCCCAGATGCCGCCTGTTTCGTTGTTCTAAGCGGCGAGGAGTTCGGGAGCAGTCACCAGGGAGCAACTTGGTTGATGGCTGGACTTGCTCGGATGCATCTGCTTATCATCCATCCATCCAGCCAGCCACCCAGAAAACGGGCTTAAGCAGGCCAATTCTGATTCTGATGCGCTGCCAATGTAATGATAGAGCTGGTTAACAACGTATGAGGAGCAACAATGAAGATATGCAGAGATGTCAGAGAGGTGTGAGGTGTTGTATATCAGTAAGGTGTAAGATACACAGTATCAAAAGGTGATAAGGTTCAATGGTGATGTTGGGTGGTTTGATAGGAAATTTTGAGGTTAAATCGGAAGGTGCTACATTTGTACAATTTTGTAATCTAAAGTTTCGTTGGTTCCAGAAAATGGTTCTTAACGTCAAGAACCTAAAAAACAACAAATCAATATTTACCATTAAATTTTGTAATAAAAGGGAACCTTTTGCAAAAGTAGAAACTAAAGATAAATATGAGTCCTTATAGCTATGTCTAGTGTTGGATACATTACCTAATAAAAAAATCTGAAATCCAGACTAATTAAACTATCTGAAGACAAACCCAGGTGTAAAATTTTAATAAATGAAACCCACTCATGAAACCACCCGAGAATTTTACGCAAATACTACTCTATTTATCCACAACCATAGCATCTAGTGTGCACAAACATAATGCAACTAGCAACTAACAAGTCACTAACGAAACGTGGCATATTTTAAACGGCACGGATGAAGAACATATCATAATCCTTATACGTGCAGCGATGGTCGCACTCGGAGGCACTCTCTTCAGAAAAGATAAAATGCAAATGAAGTCAAATTCAAAGCCCACAAGCAGCCGCAAAATTCGCCAGATAGCACGCTGCTCGGAATCTGCACTCACAAGACCGACCATCCGACCCACAGAGAGTCTTCTTCTCTCTTCTGGCGTATACATAACACGAGCGAGCCTAACGAAAGCGCAATTTACTAAACCAACATTAGTCGAATGGGAGAAAAACGGAGCGTATATA
>JARJDZ010009670.1:0-67445 GCA_030264555.1 Aleochara sp. GC000083
TACTACCTTATGTATTCTACTCTTTGTATTGGACTTATGGAAAATAGGAGTATCAAATAAGCAAAGACTTATAGTCTTGGTACTATTTTTCGGCCAATTTCGCATGTTGAAAATGTGCAAAGACTATAGTCTTGGTAGTATTTTTCGGCCAATTTCGGACGTTGAAAATGTGCAAAGACTATAGTCTTGGTACTATTTTTCGGCCAATTTCGGACGTTGAAAATATGCAAAGACTATCGTCTTGGTACCATTTTTCGGCCAATTTCGGACGTTGAAAATGTGCAAAGACTATAGTCTTGGTACTATTTTTGGGCCAATTTCGCACGTTGAAAATAAGGAAAGACTATTGGCTTAGTAATGTTTTTCGATAATTTTATGGGCTCGAAAATAAGCAAAGACTATAGTCCTGGTACTGACTTTCGACAATTTTGTGAGCTCAAAAATGAGCAGGCCTATGCTGTTGTAACACATGATTAGTATAAGAGGAACACAATGTGCGAATGATGTAGTATAAAATTCACAACAGAGCATTCATCCAAAACAAAGTCATGCATTTCTGTGTGTGCTGAATTGAGTCACAAAGCCATATTTGGAAAACTGGCTTGATAGAAGTTCCAGCAACAAGAAAAAATGTAGTGAAAACTGCTACAATAAATAAATTTTATAATAAAAAAAATTCCTCCTACATGCAACAGACCTAACAAGAACTCGAAAAATAATGAAAAGTTTATTCATTCATTTGCTACATTGAAAACATGTAACACAAATTATGATGGATGATGAAACTTCGAGAGAAAATGGCTAACGAGATGGCGTAAGAATAAACGAGGTGCTACTGTAGAAAAGAAATAAGTTTTGAGTGAGTAGGGAATAAAATCATTCTTTATTCCCGCCACTATGTGGGGTCATAAAAACCATTCCTCAGCGGACCGACTGTACATGGGGGAATAAAGGTGGATAAAGCCGCGCGCCCACGGGAGGGAATAAAGTGACACTTTACTCCCGCTATTTGAAATTTGGCGCGATTTACGCCAACCACGAGATAACCAAGAAAATAATCAACCCACAAAGTACAAATTAATTTATTATTAAAGTGAGGAAAATGAGCTACAACAGAAGACTTCACAGCTACAAATTACCAAATACCACACCACATAACGATAACATAAAATGCTGCAGCAGAATAACCATACTTAGTAATGTAATAACATGAAAGAATCTGACGAATTAGATTTTCAATATTAAGGAGTGCCAAATGAGGAAAAGGAACTACAACATAAGACCCCACGGCTACAAATTGTGAAAGACCACACCACACATATTTAATTGATGAACTACACTAATGGTGTACACAATACCATATAAAGCTACAGCAGAATGACATACATTATAACAAAGTATTTATAATAGTAAAATGTTAAAAAATACCTTAAGAAACTGCTGCAGATGTCCATACTGCTTGGAGATGCTTTACATATGTCCCTGGCAGCTTGCAAGTTCTCCATATTTGTGAATCTGGCTCCACGAAAACATGCCAGTCTCTAAAATATTAAAACTTATTAATTTTAAAATTAATATTACATTATCTTATAATGATTAACTTTAATTATATTAAAACTTATGACATATGTTATTACATATTATATTTATTGAAATAAATTGTTAAACAATACCTTAAGAGACTGCTACAGAAGCCCATACTGCTTGAAAATGTTTTCCAACTGCCCTGGCAGCGTCGTTCTCCATATTTGTCAAACCAGCTCCACCAAAAACATGGTAGATTCTAAAATACCAAAAATTATGACATTCTACATTATAACATATTGTATTTATTGAAATAAATTGTTAATCACTACCTTAGAAGACTGCTGCAGAAGCTCATATTGCTAAGAGATGCTTCCCAAATCTCTGGCGCCTTGAAGTTCTCGATACTTGTAGAGCAAACTCAGACAGAACATGAACAATGCTAAAGCAAGAAAAATTGTAACATAAGTTTTTACAGAAATTATTAAAACATTACCTTAAGAGGCAGCTGCAGGACCCCACATTGCTTAGAGAAGCTTTCTAAGTGACACCAACAAAACCACTGGTGTGCACAATGCTTGGAGAAACTTTCCACTTACCTTAAACTTGTGCCCATGTTAAGGGCTGCCTCCATCCAATTGTGGGAGAGTCTAAAAACAAACAAATAATAGGATGTGACTGTTTATAACTTGAAAATATTGAAATAAAACGTTAATGCCATACCATATGATAATGCTGTAGGTGCCCACACCAGTAGATGATATACAAATATCCCCTGCCCCTTAAACTTGTGCCCATATGCAGAGCTGACTCAAATCAAATGCTCACAAAGTAGATGATGCTGTCTAAATATCCCCTTCTCCTTAAACTTGTGCCCATATTCAGAACTGACTCCAGCAGAATGTGGAAGTCTAAAAATAGAAAAAAATTTGATGAGATTAATTACATCTTCAAATTATTAAAATTAAATGTTTATACAATACCATATGAGACTGCTGTAGCTGCCCACAGAAATAGATGGATCTATCCAAATGCCCCTGCTCCTTAAAATTATGCCCATATTTAGAGCTGACTCCATCAAAATGTGGAAGTCTAAAACAGATAAATTATGATGAATTTTTTTACATCTTAGATTTGATAGGATCATTAAGCAGATGATCTTATCAATCCTACGCAAATGTCCCTATATTGAGATTGTTTACAACATGAAATTATTGAAATTAAATATTTAAACAATACTACATGAGACTGCTGTAGGCGTCCACACCAGTAGATGATCCTGTCTGACTGACCCCTAAGCCTAAAAATTGTGCCCATGTTTACAGCTCAATACTATAAGAGAGTGCTGTAGCAAGTGCTACAAGCAGATGATCATATCCAAATGCCCCTGTCCTATAAACATGTGCTCATGTTCAGAGCTGACTCCATTAAAATCATGAGTCTAAAAACAGAAAAACTTTGATAACTTTGTTTACAACTTGAATTTATAGAAATAAAATGTTTTTACAATACCATATGAGACTGCAGTGGATACCCAGACCAGTGGATGATACCATGCAAATGTCCCTATGTGCCCAGGTTCCATGTTCCTGAGCTGACTCCATAAAAATGTGGAAGAGTCTAAAAAACAGAAAAAGTATGTTGATATTATTTATATCTTGAAAATATTGAAATTAAATGTTTATACCATACCTTATGATACTGCTGTAAGTGCCACCAGCAGTGAATGGATGATGCAATGCAAATGTCACCTGCACCTTAAACATGTACCCATGTACTGAGCTGACTTCATCAAAATGAGGAAGAGTCTAAAAACAGAAAAAGTATGATATTATTTATACCTGAAATTAAATGTTAATACAATACCATGAGATTGCTGTAGGTGCACACACCAGCAGATGATCCTATCCAAATAACCACCAGCCCTTAAAATTGTGCCATGCTCAGAGTGGACTCCATCAAAATCTGGATGAGTCTAAAAACAGAAAAAATATGATATTATTTAAATCTTAGAATTATTGAAAATAAATGTTTATGTAATACCATTTGAGACAGCTTTAGAGGCCCACACAAGCAAATGATGCTATCATATGTCATAGCCAGAGACATCATGTCTCTGGTCATAGCATAATGTCCCCTGCACCATCTCATCTATGCGATGCACCTTAAACATGTGCCCATGTTCTGAGCAGAAAAGGCAGAAAAATTATGGTGATTTGTTTACATATTAGATTTGTAGAAATAAAGTGTTGGAAAGACCGGAAAGACCACATCTATCTCATCTATGAACACATTCTTTCGTGGAGGGAGCATTCTTTATTCTATGCCAGAGACAGTTCGTCTCTGTTCTATGCACATGATCAAACACGAATACTACGATGGCAGCCGATATTTATCGAATGTATTACGATTGTGGCGTCGGTGGCGTCCTCTACGCGTGATGTCAACGATGTAAAGAAATAAAAGTGATATAACCTATAATTTAATGTTATTGAAACGCGTGCGAGTGTTTAGCGTTGTCAGAGACGTTGTTCTTAAAATAGATTTTGTATAATCGAATTAAAATGAATTTAGTTAACGACGATAAATCGCGAGTAATTCTTAATGAATACAGAATTGTTAAGGTAAGTCACATATTTATGAATAAACTCATGTATTAATAGAATACTTCTAGAATATACCATGTAAGAGCACAGTTCTCGATGAGACATGGAGCCTGAAGGGATTCAAGAATAAATTTAGCATTGTTATTGTACGATCAGAAAGTAACGAAATGGAGCTGGATCTCATCGGGATTCATCCATTTTTTGCTAACACATTCAGAAGGCTCATAATCAGTGAAGTTCCTAGTATGGCAATTGAAAAGGTGCATATACAAAATAATACATCTGTCATTCAGGATGAGGTAATGGCACATCGTCTAGGACTTATACCCCTTAAAGCAGATCCAAGATTGTTTGAATATAAAGCTGATCCAAATGCTGAAGGCAATGAAGTGGACTCTTTGGAATTTGAGCTAAAAATTAAATGCACATTGAACAAGGATGGCAACAAAGAATCATCAAGACCTGATGATATCTATCGTAATAACAATGGTAAATAATGGCAATCTTTAAAGCTTAATTTAATTACTTAAAATTGCTTTTTAGTATATTCCAGACACATCAAATGGATTCCAAAAGGCAATCAAGCTAATTTATATAAAGACTCAGACATTGGACCCATTGAAGATGACATATTAATTGCAAAACTCAGACCAGGTCATGAGTTGGACATGAAATTACTAGCTGTTAAGGGAATTGGGAAGGACCATGCAAAATTCTCCCCTGTTGGTATGAGTAACTGAATGATTTCTAATAACTTGAGCTATAAAATAGCTGTTTTTTAGCAACTGCTTATTATAGATTACTCCCAGACATAAAACTAACCAGAGAAGTAGAGGGAGAACAAGCTGAAAGACTGCAGAAATGCTTCTCTGCTGGTGTTATTGGTTTACGGCAGAAGAACAACAAAACGGTTGCAGTTGTAAATAATGCACGATACGACGTTTCGAGTCGTAATGTTTTCCGTTATGACGATATAAAAGATTCTGTCATCATGACGAAAATAGAGGACCATTTCATTTGTAAGTGAAAATATTGTTATGAACTATTTTGCAATTTTATTAAATGCAATCTACTTTTACAGTCACAATTGAATCGGTTGGTGCTTTGAATCCTGCGAGCATTTTCAAGGAAGCCGTCATGGTGTTAAAAAATAAATGTCGTGATTTATTAGAAGAACTGAATAGTTCGTAAAATATCTTTGTTATTTTGTGTCAATTACAATTAAAATCAATTATATCTTAATGTATAGATTCCATATACCAAATTGCACAAATAACCTGTATCCAGACAATATAAATTGATAAATCATTTAAGCATAATAAGATGGCGGAACAACCAAATCCGTAAACACCATTAATTCATTTTCGGTAAATTGTAATTGATGATCATCCCAATTCGCATGATGCGTCCGTTTAAAATCACCCAAGGTTTTCCTTATTGTTGCCTGAAACAATTACCATTAATTTTTAACGTTACAAAATAACAGTTTTTCTAGTAAAAAACCGTTTACTTACAGGAATAGGTTGCGGATCATTTAAATGTTTACCCAAGTCCTCGAAAATCGCAGGCAAATAATCAGGTACATCGTACGGTCTCGAATTTATGAAAGAACAGAGACCAAGCACACCAGCGTGACGAATGTGCAACTGCGAATACGAATTATTATCACCTTTTCCACGTTTCAATTTAGTTTTGGCTTTCTTCCGAAACAACGCCTGAAAAATTGAAAACAAAATATTAACGTTTATTCAATCAATTCATAAATAATGCGAATTACCAGTAAAGGCATTGGCTCCTTGATGAAGTTCACATGCAGGAAACCACTAATAGCCTGATTTGCTTTCATACGCACTTCCGGTTGCACATCTTCCAATAAACATAAAGTGGTCTCGACAATCTAAAATACATTCATTGATGTTATACATTATCATTTGCTAAATATAATTGTACCTTTTCTCGTATACTCGTTTCACTAATCGTAGCCATATTATGAAAGACGAAGACTGAAATAAACTCAGCTATCACAGCTCTTGCGGACCAAAATGGACATTGAGCGACGCTCTCAATCGAATTGAACGCGTCCTGGAGATATTCTTTGGGCACCATTGCATTGCCCAGTACTGCAATCAAACTGGAGCAAATTAGCGTCAGTTCATCATCCACATCATTGCTTTGCAGAACGCAAGCCAAAGGTAACAAGATGTAATGCTCTTTAACAATTGTGTATATTGAGCGAACTACGCTATTGGTCACATATTTCGCCACTGAAACATTTACGTATTCATTAGCATCTCATCTAAAAATCGCAATATCGATACTCACCAACTTTGAACAACCTTATCAAATTTTCCTTCTTTGTATCATCCATTAGCGACATTTTGCTTAAATTCTTGCAGGTACTTTCAACCATTGAATCAGCAGAATTACCATTAACATTGTTGAACTTCTTTATAGTATCGTTATATAATTCATTCAACTTTGGATTTACTTCCTTGAAGAAGTCAGCCACACGGGGACAATTCGTCGATACCCCGTTCAAAACTATATCTTTAGAGAACACGTTGCTCAGACCAGTACTGATTTTATCGCGTACATTCTGAAACTGATGCTCTAAGTGGTTGTTGTAATAAGCCAGACTGCGACTGAATAAGGCAGCATTTCTCCATGAGCCTTGGTTCACCGCACAAAACAGGAAGTATAATCTGGAACAACCCAGGAACGATGTGGATTCATTCAACGGGTCGTTCATTATAAACTCCAGAAATTGGCTGTATCGATTTGGATCGCGATTGTCCAAACCGGAAGCAATGCAACTAGCCCAGTCAAACATTGTTTCCTCGGAGAGATTATCGAAGGCGGTGCGCATTAGAGGCAGAATATGACCCCACATTTCCATAACTTCATCGTAGGTCCAATGCTTGCAACCACTGATGATTCCGGAGACAATTTCGGACGCACAGCGTTGAGATTGTTCCTGTTTATCAGCGACAAGACGATCTAAATGTGGATAAAACACCTTTGATAACTTCGCGCCAAAGATTTTGAAAAGATACTAAAGAGAAAATAAAAATGAATCAATTAGTATGACATTTCAGTTAGTTTTAAAGTAACAATTTTTACCTTAAATAACAGAAAGCGATAAACATTGAATTTATCATTTCCTTTCTTCTCTTCCATAGAATAAAACTTGATCAACGTCTCAAGATTCGTCTTGTTCGTAAAGAATTTGTATATTTCTTGTTGTTCAGGCTGCATGTTCTCCTCATTCAAGGATATCCGGGTTGTATAATCATATACTTTGACTTCTTTTGGCCAGCAATAGAATCCCAAATGCTCATCATGAACGAATCGTGGGGCGTCCCATTCTTGCGAGTTTTTCGGAACAGTTGATAAATTATACATCAACCATTCATTGTTCAATTTTTTATCTCCAGATTGACTTGTTGTTGATGATGCGGAGAAACTATTGGGATCAATTACAATTTTCGGCTGCTTCCATCGATTCTGTATCAGAATATACAACATCACCTTGACTGCAAATTTGCGAATTCGCAACGAGTCATTTATCAACGAATTTAAGAAAAATGTGACTACATCCTTGCTGTATTTGATGTCCGGATGAACTAAATCGCGCAAAAGGCAAACACTCATCATGTAATACCTCCAATGCAATTTCCCACTGCGCGCTGTCGTTAGCATAATCTCGATGAGTTCTTTATAATCATTCAAATTGTTCGCGTTCTTCTCTTTCAGGGCAATCAGCCCATGATCGATTGTCGATTGAATTTGTGGGATTTCAACAACAGGATGCGTGGCTGCTAAATTGTAACCAACTTGCAAAATCCGATCGGGCACCTCAAGCTCAATTGCAATCGTGGGAAACGATTTGTGTACGGTATCGACCAGCAAATCCATTAGGTTCACAATGGATGGCTTCTCCGAAGGCTGCGACTTCACCAGAAGCGGCCAAATCTCCTTGATGAACTTCCAATCGTGGCGCGCAATCATCGGTGTACTCTTCGGCCCGAGCAGAATATACAGACAACCCTTGAACTTCTCGTGATGCTCCACGGAATTCAGCTGCAAAATGTCCCTAATGTGTGGTGTAAGTATCGTGTACGAGTACGGAAACGTTGATACGGAAGCGTTCAATTTACTTTGAGCGGCCGCGCGAATCTCGCTGTATCGACACGTCGCCAAATCAAATAAATCCAGCATGATTTGATGATGCGTTGCGGTGAAGCTGCAGCTACGGCTCTCATTGCGAAACTCCTGATGAAGCATCACCCGATCGATCAGGATGTGTCGAAGATGTTTCTTATGTTTACGCAGCTTATCTTCCAATAGATTTTTCACTATGTGGAAATTTTTCCAGTGAAATTCGAAGTCTCTGCCTCGGAATCGATTGAACAGCAGAACATCATAGATCTAAAATGCATTTTACGAATTAAATATATGTTATCCTTCGAATTGAATTTACTTACGTGGATTATACAATGAAGACTTTTAGTGTCTCCTTCATCCGTTTCTAAAATCTTTTTCTGCACATTATGCATGACATCCGCTACAGTTTTGCGAACGTTCTGTCCATTTGGCATCGTTACTTCATATTCGCTTCCAACGATTAATTCAAAAGCCCATGGATCCAAAACGGAGTTGATCAAATTAACGGCTGGTTCCTTCCATAATGGCAGGACAATATGGCAGCCCAAACTTGCAAGGATGATCTTAAACGTTCTTCGAAGTTCTTGACGAGTCAATGCAACATTTCCAGCTGTATATGAATTCAGTTTATCTATTTCAGGTACTAAGTATTTATTGAATAACTTTTGTACTGCTTCGATTTCCGTTTCGCCTGGCATGTACCATTTGATATTCAGATTTCGAATATCTCCGGCTTCTCCCCAATGACGAACACTCAAATAATCTTTAACCGGGGTATCATAAGGCACGCTGCTTCCACGATATTCAACAGGCATTGTAAACGTTAATGTTGTCATCAATAAATTCAGCATTTGCGTTCCCAGAATGTTTGCTTGCAGCGAATTCATGAAGAGGACTTTATCTAATATCTCCATGATATCATCCAGATAAGGTAGAACTTCTGAATTGCAATCAACAACCTTAAAGCACAAAAACATTAAAATCATACTTTGTTTTGCAAAAGTTTCTATGATTTACCTCTGATAGAATTAGCAGATTGTATAAAATCTCCTGGTTTAGGTTTTCTTCTGTCATGATATCTGGATCATTCAGGAAATTCTTCAGTGCACTGCACAAGTAGGGAATAAAGAGCCTCGCTGTCTCCTTCGGATTGATCTTGCTGAACGTCTGGCATAAAATACCAACTAACTTCCCAGATACTTTGATCTCAAATATTCGTGAAGTCGTGAAGTTATAAACTTTCTTCAGTGCTCCCTTGAGATAGAAAGGCACAATTATACATAAGAATAGCATTGGCGTGATGATCGCAGACTCACAGTGAATATTTTCGGTGACGATTGCGTCAAAACAGCGGATATTACAGAAACTAGGACTCCTTCAGCAATTGATTCGGCTTTCGTTTTACGTCTATCATGATCATTCTGCTCCAGGCGAGTGTTCTCCAACGAATTGGTTTCAATCCACGCGCATAAACGATCAAAGAATTGCATGACGAAATCCTCCAGTGCAGCTGTTGCCTCGCATACATTATGCTCCTCTTCAGTCATATCATCATAGTATTTAAAAGCTTCCGAGGAGTCAATTAAAGGTACCATATTAACGAACTGTACGATAAAGTTGAATGTCATGAAACATTTGCGCCTGTCGTTTGGGTCAATCCCTGGCAGAAGATTGATCAGTAGGGGAATCACATGCGTGGGTCCATCTGGAAAACCCATTTCCTTGCCTTGTACCATATATCGCGATACGGCTGTGATTGCAAGCATAGCGGAAGTGAGTTTATGTGGCTCGGTCAACGAGTCCATGGACGCGTACAATTTGTCCAATACCATGGGAATGATGATCTTGGGACGAAGGCAAGCCAAGTAGTTAAATGTGTAGATCATGTCTTGAGGTTGGCGGCAAAAAATTGCATGCGCCAAACAAGGTTTCATTGTGCTCACGAATGCATCGATATCACTTTCAGTCAGGCGATGTTCGACTGGTACTTGGTTTTCCCATGTGTACTTCTTGTACCGTTCATTGTGCACTCGATTTACGAAATGTAAAGAGAGTTTCTTAATGAATTCATGTATTCTTGGAGTCCATCTGAAAAAAGTTTTGATCGTCAAATTATAGGCAATCCACATCCCTCGTTGAAAGTTATATTGTTTGCCTAAACTCACCTTCCAGAATTTGCAGCATTAAAATATGATTCTATTGTTTGCATAAATAATTCCAAATGTTTAGCCACAGTATGGGACGGACCGCCCAAACATGAGACAATCCATAGCGTCATTGAATTTATATCGATCTTAAATTGCTTGTTCAATTGCTTTTGTCGATAGCTAACAGGAAATTGGAAGGTTCGCATAAAGCGAACGAACATAATAGGCACATGCGGCTCCCAATTTATGTATCCGATATTGTTGTACGCCAAATCCGCCATTAGCGAGGCAATTTGCTAAATTTAAAACAAAGAAACGTAATTACAAACCAAGACATCTTGCTATTTACAGCAAACGAACTTACATTCTCCCAACGGTTGGCATTATGGCAAACTTCCCAGATATGCATAAATTCGCTGAACCACAATTCGTAACCCAAAGCCGCCTCGGATGGCTTCATAACAACCGGCAAAAATATCTCAAAATAATGCATTAGTGACACCAAATCTTTGTTGGAGTGCGGACAGAAGCGCGGACGAAATTCATCCAAAATCTCCTGCGTCGCCGTGACTGGAAAATATCTACAATTATAATCGAATTTAGTCACAGGTTTCAAAACTCTACACGAAAGAAATGTAATTACATTCTTGAAGAGCGCACCAGATGATCCAACGTGTGTTCCAGCGCCGGAAAATATCGATACATTCCAATTGAAACGCGATTTTTCTTCGTGACTCGTTCGCATAGCTCGTACAAAGGCCTCCATTCCAATTGTAGATCGTCACGACTTAGTAAATCCTTTTTCCTTCAAGACCGCAGTTTCATTATGCACAATAAACAAAGAGAATCCTTCACTTACTTTAGTAAAAAGTTCAGTGTGCCAGCAAACTTATTTACTCTTGTCGGTTCTAAATTTGGAATCGTCAATAGCTCGTAAAACAACTTTATTAAGCATATGTGGTCCTCCTTCGAGAATTTCAAGCCGTAGATTTTCATGTACCTAAAAACATATTCATTTAACAACAGAAAAATATGAAGAGGAAAACTTGAATTTTGAAATCATCGTAATACGGCCCTGTATGGCGTTAGTCATCACGTGGTTGCAAAGTCATCGTGACACCGCATGGGTACTGTCAAAAATGTGTCAGAGCACGTTACAATTGCATTTTGCAATTTTTATTGGTGTTTCAAATTGGAATTAATTTACAATCACCAACTACGATTAGTGCCCCAGTGAAAACAAAGCGGTAGTTTGAGAACAGCAAACCTGTGAAGTCGTGACGTCCACAGTGCGCAGCCGGGGCGGATTTCGCGTGCCAGGAACGCTTTGACTAGGTTAGTTTTAATGTCAGAGAAGAGTGTCGTCGATTCCTCATCCAATTTGTCGGCGTACGGTAACAATTTGTTGTAGACGATCTCCTTCTGCGGGCGGAAGCCCAGCTGCTTGCAGCGCTCCTCGACACCCTCGTCCATGTTTGCACTACGTTTCCTTCTGGCGATGTCGTTGCTGGCTGTGGCTGGTTACCTCACTGCACTTGCACAAAATGTTAGAATGCACTCGGACGACGAGCCGCGCGTACGCTACCTCACTCAGCTAATTATTGCAAAAAAATTTCACTAGTCATTTGCGGACATATTTGTTTATGCATTGTTCGACAAGTCTCGACGTGCATGTGTCGCGCGCTGCCAATGAGCGCTGACTAGTGGGGCGAATGTTGCGCGCATTGGCCAACGATTCTGCCACAATGCGCGGACTTGGAGCGGCGCCAAAATTCGAAAAGTGTGCGCCCTTGCACCCAAACCGTGAACGCACTCGATTGCGCTGTTTGGGTCGCGTGTGCCTCGTCCTGGGAGTCAAGGCCATCGTTGCCCAAACTCCTACACATTCATAACTCGAACAATATTTGTTTGCCAATTTGGAAAATATTAGATATGATACGGGAGCATTCTTGGCTTTCGAGGCCGAACGTACTGACCTAAGTCAGTCGAAATTGCATTTACTAAAACGCATATTCTTCATTACATATTTAAGCTAAATTCTGCTCTTTTGGAGGAAATCCTTGATGGGCACGTGTTTGCTTTTAACGCCAACATTTAAATTTAGAAGCATTGCATTGCTTTCATTTTTTCATGTACTAATTGATGACGCTTCTTTGGTTTCAGTTTGAAATAACCGCTCAATTGTAACAAAATGGCGAACGCCATTATGTTTATGTCCCATTTGCTGCGCAAAACAACAATGACGCCTTCTCGACACTTGTGCTCACGTTTCACCAGTATGAATAAAGGTAATTATTTGTTCGAATAGTAAACAACGATAAAAGGATAATTTTGAAGTTATTTGACAAACAAAATGTCCTTGAGCCGTCTCTGCTTGTCACACGCCCTGGGGAATTCCCCACGTGAGAAATTTATCCTGTAGGAAATCATTTCATTTTGAACTCAAATCCAATTAGAAGTTTTAAGGACATTGATACTTATCACGAAAATATCCACATTCCTTGCTCTGAAACTATGTTGCATCACTTTAACATGTTTATTATTTTTAGATCTGCTTCGTCCATCTTATAACGAACAAACCACAGCGATTCAAAACCAAGATATCCTCCTGGGTTCTCTAAAAACAGCAACAAGCGCACATGGAGTCCTAGACATTGTACACAGTCACGTAAACATAATGAACGTGAAGCACATAATGCAAGCGCTTCGGAGCCTCTTCCAGCTGCAAAAAAGTGGCAACTCCAAGCTCTCAACAAAGCAGATCCTGAAACACTCGGATTTCGATCTGCTGTGCAAGAAACTGCGCAAACAGGCTGGAGCTATCGAGCTGAACGAAACCATCGAGGCGCTGAAAGTCGTTTGTTACGTGGGCGTACCCTCCGATAGCACAATCGTCCAGGTGCTGCTGCACCTTCTCAAGCATCAGATCAACTACATGTCGCTGCATCAGATCATATTCCTCGATTTTCTGCTCAACCAAATGAAAAGCACGCCGCTACTCGAGGCTATCCAATTGGCTCTGCCGCTCGTTTTCGAAATCCAACTGCCGATCAAAGTCGACAAGGAAAACATCGCGCAGTTGGCCGAATGCTTGTTTTTCGCGACGAAAAAGAGCGTCTCGTCGAAATGTATCGAATATCTGGTGAATTCCGTCGCCGATTATCAAGGTGACATTGATCCGAAGACGACCTTGAGCCTATTGTGGTCCTTATGCGATTTGAATTCGGACGCATTCTTCGAGCCGTTGGTGAAGCGGCTCATCAACAACGTCATCATCGATATCGATCATTTCAGCTTTGGCGATATCGAGACGACTGTTTCGAAGTTGGCGACACGATGTACTCATCGATATAAGTTTTATTACAACGATATTCTTTGTGATTTGCTTGCCAATCACGTTATCGACAATGATTTAGGACACGAGGCGGCCATTTATACATTCAAGAAGCTCAATAAATTGGTAAGAAAATTTAGTAGGAAGTGAAGGACCAATTTTGTTGATATTTACTTGTTAAACAGTTCAAATGAACGATCTGGGTTATTTTTGTAACTAGATCCTGGCAGATGTTAGACATCCCGCATACACGCACAGGAATTGCTCCTTTTATTGATTCTATTTATTTATTTAACATTAATCCAGTCTTACTTTGGTTCTAGTTCCATACAAATGAGAAACTCCTGGATTACACGACCAATAAATTCATCGAAGATGAGCAGAGATTCCACAACTTGGATGAACCTGTTGCCTTTCTTTTCATCAAAGCACTGGCACTTACTGATATACGACCAACGCAATGGTCACGTCTTAAATGTATCATAGAAGAGAGCAATATATTTGAAAAACTAGGGGAAGTCAATGAAGTGCGTCTAGCGGCAAGTTTATGCTTGCTGGATATTTACCGGGAGGACGTCCTTCGAACCTCTCTGGAAGAAAACAACGTACGAGAAATAGTAAAATCAGGTAAATTATATTTCTTGTAATAACTTCTCATGTCTAAAAGACAATTCTATGTTTTAAGGCAACATTACAAAACTGGCAAATCTAATACACATCAAGCAAGCGGTCATGACGTTCAAACCTGAATTTGAGCATCTGTTACCATCCGACCAAACTTACCAAAGAATACAGGCGAGACTGAAGACTCCTACTGAATATCCTCTGGAAGGTGCACTTTTGAATGTGTTTGGTGGCCACAATTACATCAAAACTGGAATTACGACAAGTTTGCATCACCACATAGATCATTTGATTGTTCTGCGAGAGGGTGGATATCCAGTAGCATTCGCCACGCCGGATATTCCGCAAGCAATTGAAGACATAGTCCTGACTGAAAATTCGCAAATGTAACATAAATTTTAATTTGATGATTTAGTATTAATTGAATTTCATTTTGTAGGATTGCCATATTAGGTTTGGGTGCACAACATTACACATCCAACTCTAAGCAATTACGAAGTATAACGTCGCTAGCGATAAGAACATTGCAAAAGAAGAACTGTACAGTGATTCCTATTAATCTGGAAGATTGGCAAGAATTAGCGGACTTTGAAAGGATACCCTATCTAATGCAATTAATTAAAACGAGAACGCATGAGAATGAATTACTGCAGGATGCAGGTGTATAGTAGATAGAAAATAAAAGTATTAAGTTTAAAATGTTACTCGAAAATTAGCTGTTTGTTTCATTTAAATATCCATTAATAATTACGAGGAGAAATATCTAGAGGTTTATCGAAATCGGTCAAATTTGAGTGTGGTAATGAGCATGCGCATTCGTTGAGTTGAGAAACACAGAGGTGTACATCATTATTTTCATGCAAAATCTCTGAATTACAGTTGCAAATGTAATAATGTTTAGTTCATTACCACATGTAATTTTCACAAACATCATTAGCGTAAAGAAAATGACATAAATCAATGAAAATAACCTAATAGAAAGTACTTTGAGTCATGCTAAAGCCAGTACTGATCCTTCCGTAAAAGCCACTTTGACCTCAAAACATTGTGAAGGTCATACTGCCTCCAGATATTTGTCCCTCCCTCCAAAAATGCCAAATTTTGAAATTAGCCCATTGACTTTTTAATGATTCATTGCAAGAATGTACCAAATGTAATTATTGCATAAAAACTAAATCAAAATATGAAATAATTATCCACAATTGGAAGTTTTATACGATTCCAATTGCGTAATCGTGACAATTCGGGTTGGATCGGCAGCCGAGGGCTGTGTTGCAATCGCCGAGAGCGTTAAATTATTGAGCTTCCCGTTGGGAGGGATCGAGAAAGAGATGCCCCACCGTATTTGGTGAAATGTGGCAAACCTGTTCGCATTGACAATGTCATCGAAACCGCTTCTTTTTGGCTGTAAACGCTAGCCCGAAAATTGGTGCAATTTACATCACCTCGTACGTTGATTTTTGCTTAAATAATGCTCGGAGTATTCGTTATAAAATAATTGAGTGCTGCGCGCGTGGTTGACGAGTCGACGACGAATCGGATGCGTATTGCAGCTGAACGCGACGCGACCTCTTGGCGTTTTCTTTGATATGCGCTAGATACGGTGCATCTTAATATGTTGCTTTTTTAATTATTTTTTCACGTTCTCCTGCGTTCAATTCACGTTGTTTCGGTCACCTCTTTCCTCATCGGGCGCGCGTGATTTCGGCACACATCGATGAATATATCAGCAGGGCGGTTGGAAGTAGGACGCGATTACACATAGTAAAAGATGGTAAGTAGCGTGGGGCACGCAATTATTCATGTGGGGCCGCATGTGATTTCACCTCGTTTTCGTTTCAGCAAGGAGACGATCCTCCTTATTTAACTGTCGGAACAGCAGTTAGCGCGAAATACAAGGGTGCATTCTGTGAAGCCAAAGTGAGCAAAGTCATTCGTATTGTAAAATGCAAGGTAACCTGAACTGCTTTTCCAGTGTAAATTGTACCTTAATGTGGATTCTTTGGTGGCAGATCACTTTCAAGATGGGCCTGGGGACAGCCACAGTGAGTGATGATGCAATCAGGGGCACTCTGAGGGTTGGCCAAGTTGTCTCAGTCAAGCACCCTGATCGGAAAGACTTTGTGGATGCAACCATTACAAAAATACAGGACTGCAGTCAATATACAGTTGGTAGGGTCTATGTTGAATACTGGGAAGGCAATTTGCTAAAGTAAAGTGTATTTGCAGTGTTTGATGATGGTGATATAACAACATTGAGGAGGTCTGCTTTGTGTCTGAAAAGTGGACGCCATTTTAATGAGAGTGAAACACTCGATCAACTACCGCTAACGCACCCCGAACATTTTGGAAATCCAGTGATGGGCGGTCGGCGAGGTCGCAGAAGCAGATTATTCAAGTAAGTATTATTAACTTTACGATGACTCCCACTTGTATGCATTGCCAATGGATCTGTACTTCCTCCAGGGAAGATAGCAGTGATGGTGAGGGAGAAGAGGAGACTGAACCAGATTTGGAGCTATACACTGCTGATATTGGCAGGGTTATTATTGTTGAGTCTACAGATAAGAAAAAGACGAAAGACAATTGGTTTCCCGGATTAATTGTGATTCCATCGGCCCAACCAACGGTTAGGATCAACGTCAAAGATGAGTTTCTGGTGCGATCATTCAACAATGGCAGATAGTATGTATAAATGCAAACGTTTTAAGTTATATAACTAATGATTGCATTATAGTTACACCGTTCCAAAGAAAGAAATCATCGAATTTAAGCGCGATATTAAATCGGATAATCCGTTAGTGATGGATGCGATCAATAGGGCGCTCAAATTCCTTGATACTGACGAATTACCAGCCCATTGGGAGCGAAATTCTCTTTTCAATTCGCAGTCACAATATTCGGAATCAGATGATAATTTTTCGGATGTAAGTCCAGCTTGAAATTATAAATAAAATGATTGCTAAATGTGCGTGTAATTTTTATAGACCTCTGATGATGAACCCACCGAAGAGAAAGATCATTTTGTGGCCCAATTGTATAAATTCATGGACGACAGCAGCACCCCAATAAATAAGACGCCAACGGTGGCTAACAAGGACGTTGATTTCTATAAACTGTTTCGACTTGTGCAGAAATTAGGCGGTTATAATCGCGTCTCAAATCAGAACAAATGGAAGTCAATTACGGCGCGCTTGAAGCTTCCGCAGAATCAAAACACGTACAATCAAGTAAAGCAGGTGTACAAGAAGTGTCTCTTCAGTTACGAATCGTTTTATCGCACGTTGGGCTGCACTATGATGAATCCAACGCGCAACGCCAAAAAGAATCGAGGACGGTCGTTGATTCGGGACAAAGATCGCATGACTCCAGTTCAAAGTCCCAAACCGGAAAAGGAGATTAAGGAGGAGGAGCTGCCCGAGATTAAGAAGGAAGTAAAGGAGGAGGACGAGGTAATGAAATCGCCTAGGGTAAAGAAACCTGAGAAGAAAAGCGACGACGAGAAGAAACCGATTAAACGAGAACCGCAAACTGAGAGCAGCGATAACAGCAGTGATGCTCCAGAACAATTAGATGTTGCTGGTCCATCGAAAGAGCGACCCAAACGCAACGAAGTTAAGAAGGAGAAGAAAGTGAAACCAGCGACTGGCGAAAAGGTGAAAGCGCTCATCGAGAAATTCGAAGAAAACGATGCGAAAGTCAAGATTGAGCGGGAAAGTGATAAGGAAGATGATAAAGATAAGGAAAAAGAAAAGGATAGTAGGGATAAGGATAAAGAGAAATCCCAACAGACCAGATCAAAAGGTCAGACTTCAAAAACTAAAGAAAAAGATAAAGAAAAGGATAACAAAGATAAGGATAAAGAGGAGATTAAAGATGCTCCAGAAAAACGATCTTCTGAAGTAAAAACTCCCGTAAAGGAGAAGGACAAGGAGAAGGATAAAACGGCTTCAAAGTCGAGTTCGAAAAAATCGTCATCTGATGATGACAAGGAGAAGAAACGAGGCCGGAAGCGACTTAATCTTGACGAGAAGGAAAAATCGGTGAGTGAATCTTCCGATACATCTGTTTCCACTGCCCCGAAAGGCTTTCCCAATATTGGTGATAAATTGAAGGTGTATTATGGCCCCACGCATGAATCTAAAGTCACCTATGAGGCCAAAGTTATTGAAGTCGATAAAGATTCCCGCGAACAGACGCTTTACCTTGTTCATTATACCGGTTGGAATAATCGCTATGATGAATGGATTACTATGAGTCGAATTGCAGAAAACCTAAGTGCAACAACGAAGGCGAAACGATTGAAACAAAGCAGTACAAGTAGCACCAGCAAGTCTAGTCCAAAAGCAGCAGGAAAGCGTGGCCGAGGAATGTCCATCACAGGTCGTAGTACGATGCAAGAGACGCCTCGTTCCAGCACACCATCCAGCGTCACATCATCTTCAAGTCGCAATAAAAGTCCTGGCACGCCAATTTCACGCAGTCGAAGCACACGTGGCGAAAGCACGCGGCGTACTCGAAGAACATCCGCGCAAACAGACGTGTCCGCTCTTTCCGGTTCCGAGTCCGATGATAATGACCGTTCGGGCGGCAGTGATTTCGAATTATCGCGCACGAGGAGTGGCAGCAAATCCGACGACGTCGAACCCAGATTGACCTACAAGCGTAAATTGATCAAAACCAAGAGTGGAGACAAGCGCAAAGATGACGACGACGCTGGGGGCGACAAGGACGATGATGACAAGCCAAAGAAGCGCAAGCAGAAGAAGTTTGCCGAGATCAAATCTGATAGCGACGATGACGTCACCCTGGCGCCACCGAAAGGTAGGGATTTCGACCTAAATCAAATTCGGTCTGAACTTAAAGGCTTCGGCAAACCTCTAAAAGTTACACCCACAGAATCCACCGCCAAAGACACAACCGCCGCGGAGGACGATTCCATTCTGGCCGCCTTCAGCACGAAGCCACTCCCGGAGGCCGAGCCCGAGGAGAAACGGGAAAAAGTGGTTGAGAAGTCGGCGAGTTCCGATGATGTTTACGAGTTCAAAGAGCCGGAACCGTTCGAGTTTGGCGCCAGGAAGATGACGGAAGAGAAGACCAAGAAGCGCTTGCCTCGCGTGATCGAGGACGTGGAGAAGTCTCCGCCGAAGAAGAAGAGCCCCAAGTCTCCAGTCAAACAGGAATCACCCTCCAAGGTTACTGAGACGACGCCTGAGAAGAAGCGCTACAAGAAGATGTCACCTCAATCGAAGAAGGTTGAGGATGCACCAGAGGAAGAACCTCCTCCAGCGATCAAGGTCGAAGTCAAGGAGGAAACGATCAAGCCAGAAGATCCATTCGATAAGCTGGTGGAATCGCCGTCTTTCCATGTGGGCAAATCGACAACTCCAGAGAAACCTCTCGTTGAGAAGATCAAAGATGAAACTCTAGCAGAACCATTGAGCATCTTCGATTTGCCCGATTACAATGAGGAAAACAGTGAAGATCGCTTGGAGCTTTCGGACAACGATGAACGTACAAATGAGTTGACGTTTACGCGAGAAAGTCCGTTATTTTCGAATTTTGGGAAGCCGTCCCCTGATCATATCATTGAAGCGGCCTGTGATAGTTTCGATAGTTCCAAATCGAAAGACGCGAAGCAGAAAGACAGCGAAGATGATGAAGACTCGAATTTGCAAGCATCCATTCAACGTGCTCAATCCACTCTAACAAATATTCTGGATTCGTGCTCCACGAATTCCGATTCGTCCAAGGCGAATTCGAATGTGATTTCTATAAATCGTATAGAGCCCGAAGATAATTTTGAAAGCGAAGTAGTTGAAATGGAAGTCAAAGAGAAAACATTGCTTCCAAAGCAAATTTCGGCAGTTTTTCAAGAATCGGATAGTTCGATTCTTGAGGATTTGTACAATCCTCCAGCGATTGTACAGTCAAAAACAGAAGACATCAAAGATCTCAACGTGAAGACCGGTACGAAAATTGCCGACTCTATTTTGCAAAAACTCAGTAAGAGTTTGGAAAGCCCACCTCCAAAGGTCGAAGAACCCAAGCCAACACCAGTTGAAGTTGTTGAAGAAAACGAAGTTGAAGATGAAACTGAGACGAAAACTCCCGACTCAAAAGGGGAGACAAAAGTTATCAAACTGATGGAAGCATCTAATGTGACAACACCAAAGTCAATAAAATCCGATACAAAATCAATTTCGAAGATCACCAAACCGGAACAACCGCCACCAAGTAAGCAAGCAAAGCCGGAACCGAAAGCAAAGACGCTTCCACCTCCGAAGAAATCAGAACCGGAGTTCAAGAAGCGACCGTGCAAAGTGCGCACACCGAAATACGTTGAAGATAGTGATACTGATTCTGACAGTGACGCGGATGACCGCTTGGTGATTGCACGAACCGATGAAGACGACTCCCACTCGAGCTCATCTTCAGAGAAAGAGCCTGAAGAAGACGAACAACCGCCAGCGAATGAAACGAAAGTCATCAAAATCATTGAGCCCGAGCCGGAAGTCGAAGAGCACAAGTTCAAATACGAATTCCCTGAGGAGTCAACCGTTAAGGAAGAACCAGAGGAAGTCAAAGAGGAGGAACCCGACTCGCAATTGCATTCGATGCTTCTGTGCGAGGAAACCATTCCGGGTAGTCCCGCCCCGGCACCAACAGTGGAACCCAAACCCAAAAGTAAGGTTGTCATGGAAATGCCTTTTGCAAGTGCGCCCAGCAGCAGCAACAATAAGAGCGTAATGGTTCAACAACCAGAGAAAGCCCCCTCACCTCCAGTTGAAGTTATACCCATGCCAAATAGGGACAACAATCCTACGAATACCGTTCTAGATAACACGCCACCAACCACACCTGAAAGTACAATTAGCAATTTATCTCCTCGAGGGTAAGTTTAAAAGTCAAATTTTTAAATGGTGCATTATAAGTTTTGAATTTTCAGGGAAGAGATTGGCGGATTATCACCGAATAATGCTGATAATGATAGCTGCAAATCGAATGAAGCCGAACCTGACTATTTAGCAACTCAACGGCGAGCAGCAGCCACAAAAGTTACAAATTACAGTGAAGAAGGTACAATTTAAATATTAATATATCGAATTAGTTTCTGGATCAACTACCACATCGATTGGATTTGCTCTTAATTTGTTGATAAATCTCTCATATTTTCTATATTTTTGCAGACTCGTTGAATTGCGAACCTCATACAAGCAGCAAAAAACGAGAAGAAGTGCCGTCGGTATGCAAAAAACGACGACGATCATGTAAGGGTGAAAACGATGTGCTGCCGGTTAAACGCGGCCGCAAACCAATTCGATCTCGGCACAATAGCGATAGTGATACATCGGAACATTCAATGCATGGCATGATATCCAATCTGGATACCAGACTGTCACGATCTCCAAGACCCTCGAAATATAACTTCTACGTAGAGCTAGGTAATTCATTATTCTTTCATTTCACAAGCAGCTGACTTAAAACAAAAGTTTAATTTTAATATTCCAATAGTAAAGGGAATATTTTTTTAATATTGAAATTTTAGTTTAGAAATAGTTGAAGCTTCAAGCTCTCATTTAAAAAAATATCTTTTATTTATTGAATTATTATAAATCACATCTAAATGTTGTTTTGTTACAGATCCCAGCTTGGATAGCGCCGCCCGGATAGCAGTATTACTTCAAAAGCTTCAAGACTTACGCAAAACATACGCAGATGTCAAAGCTGAATTAGGAATAATCGAACGACGGCGGAAAAAGATACGTAGAAGGGAACGCGAAGGTAAGTACTTTGTTATTTTTAAGCTTGTTGTCCGTTTTTTGAAAATTTACAGATCATTTATTACTTTGATTTGCTAGTCGATCGATATTAGCAAAATATTTTAAAACATTATTTTTTGAAAACTTGTACCAAACAAAACGTGAATTTAACGCTGCTTTCTACGACGTTTTCCTGCCAGAAAAATATTCACATAACCCTTATACTTACACCCAGGCAAAATTAACACAAATTTCTTATTGTTTCAGCGTTAAAAGCAGCTAAACAAGAAATGGCATGTACGTGATCGTAAAAGCAATGATGGGACTGAAAAGCATGTTTGTACATTACCAATGCCGCAATTTCAATAATTGTAAGCTAAAACTCTATACATATAGATAGTGTAAAATATTTTTAAAAAGGAAATTATATAGAGATATATATTTAGAACGTAAATGCATACGCGATCAGGAGGTTGCCCTCCAATAAAAGGCCGACGGGAGAAATGTTATTTTATAAACATAACTCATTTTGAAATTGAATCGAAAAGTCGTCGTAAATTAAGAAATTAACCGTACCAGCGCCGAGTGAATTATTTATTGGTAAAAATGGCGTACATAATCAAACAATTGAGCGGATCTTTGAGGATTTTGAAAAAATGCTGCGCCACCAAAATGCATTCAGCTGCATGTAAATTATTTTGTACATTAATTTTATTTAACATCTCGATCAATCGAATACCAGTGCTCAATTTTCGATGCACTGCAACCATTATTTGCAATTTAAAGTAATTATACATCAGATCTATTATGGGACGCGTGCGCCAACAGAACATGCGTCTTAATCGACAATTAAGGTATTTGTTATTATATTTGTATTTTGTACAATCATTTCTGTAGCCGTACATATTTTTGGTATAATTGATGCAAACGCATCGGATGTAGTTATGCCGCCGTTTTTTGATTATAATGTATTAAGAAAACTGATGATTTTTTATATATTCTTCTCCTTGCCTCCTAATCGATGATCCAGTTAGAAATTGATTATAGGGATTGTTTATTAGCAAAAACAGAAAAATTCATATCGTGTTTAATCAAATCATTGCTCCCCTAATTAGTCGTTTTTATTATCGCTTATGCGCTATGTGGGTTGCAGCTACCATAAAAAGACAGTTTTTCAAAATTTCGAGGTTATGTAATAATGATGAATCAGTACATGTCAGTGCAGAGTTTATTACTTGAAAAAGTGAAGTAATGTGCAGTTTGTGAGAGAATTAATTAGCAAAGTGATTTTCCCCGAACAATTCATTCGTAGTCTTGAATAACGTGAGGAAAATTGTAATGTGTACGATGCCCGTGGCAGTTCAGAAATCCTGTCATATATTCAACACAATATATTCAAAATTTCGCAACCTCAGCGCATTGAGAGGCGAACGCGTCCTCCCATCGTGCGGGACGTTTCATATTATATTACGAGTTAATTAATTAAAGTTGTACATTTTGGAGTACGCTTATGTATACGCTAATTGCATCAAAACAAATTGGGTATTTTTGATCTCTGCAATGCGCTGATGGGCGAAACTCGAAGACGAGTGCAGGCCGGCTCGCTTTGAATAAACAATAATATAAAGTAGGCGAAAATTGTATGGAAGCTACAATGTTGGAACGCAAATCAATAGGAGGCTGGCGGCAGAGGTAAGAATGTGTATTGTACGAGTACAGTTCGAGCGGCTATAGTTTGTTGGTGAGCTGGATGGAGTTGGAGCCAGCTTTCTATTGCAGGCAAACAGCAGTGACCAGTGACGTCGCCGCTGTTAACGGTAAGTACGAAATGTAGGATTGAGCAATATCCTTGGCTGCTCTCTCAGTGCGCACGTACCGCGTACAACAAGACGCCTTTTCTATGCGGCACGACAAGCAAGCAACTTGCAGCAAAACTGACGTTGTTCGTTATGCATGCAAATGCTATGCGTGCTATTTGCTGCTGAAAGAGCGACAATTGACGTTTGGGTCAGTAGAAAAATTGCAGATCGTTCAACGACTAATGGAAATTCCTCCCTGATTGGAAACCTGGTTATCTATCATTAAACTGGATGGAAATCAAAAGCGCTATTCGATTTAACGCCCACGCAAAATGTTGCCAATCAGAAGTTTTTGGAACTGGTATCTTGAACAGTGAGTCAGGTTTGGAATTTCATTCAAAGTCATTTCATTTGGTAAAATCATATTTCTGAGAAAAAAGTTTTGTTTGTAACTTTCAATATTAATACATAAAAGAGTCAGTAGATGGCGCTACATGGAAATTATAGAAAATTACTTTGCAAATCAAATTTATTTATCTGAAATATCAACACATCATAATCATGGTTATTAAGACTTATTACAATTCTATGATAGTAATTTCAGTAAGGTATTAGCAAGTGGCAATTAGCAGTTGATGAAATGTTTAATCAAAATACCGTAATGACAGTAATTTCGAAAATTAATTACACGTTTTTGTTTTATCGAATAGGTCAACAATGCAAAAGTGATTAACACGTGAAATGGCCATTATTATTAATTATACGATAATTTTGGATAATTAACACCTCGTTTAAAATGACAATTTGATGAACGCCATCTACACATATAATGTGAAAGGTAAAACGATAAATGTCAAAAATGCATTCATAAGTTGGTGATGAAAGTTGGGAGTCATCATCAGCGTGTGCAGTAAACCCCAAGATAGAGAATATGAGGGTGGAAACCCACAGTCCCCCAATTTGAAACCCTCATCTTGACTCATCTCGTTTTGACGCTGCCTTATTTGGAGCCAACTATAACTTTGCAAGTGCAAGAGATAAGAAGTAAGATCCTCATTTTTTACAATATGAAGATATTTTTCATTATAGTTAATAATACTCATCAATACGTATGCAGTTAAATGTGCGCAAGACATGTCAAAGTGTTCTACGGACAAAATAACTTGAAAAAACAATTGCAACAAAATCTAACCTCAATTTATAATTGACATTTCTCAATGACAGTTCCTAGGAAAAAAAAACAATATCAATATTTTCTAAAGTTGAATACAAACAAGTGTAATGATAATTGGTGTGATTTGTTGAAAGAAAATGGCGAAATTTTGTGAGGAGAAATGTGCGCTGAAAATTTATCGTTTTGAATTTGGTGCGCAATGCACACGCAGCACGAAAAGGAAAACCGGGAAACGCTGGCTGGCTGGCTATACGCGACGGCAGTCGCAGATGAAAATTACGTTCAATGGTTTGTTCAGGTTATAAAAATGCTACCCCAACGAAGGAAGGAACGCTGGCGCGCGCGGAGCAAATCAAAGATTGTGCGACTGCGCCGTCCGCATGCCTCGATAGCGTCGACGACCCGTTATGGTCGACTATTGCGCTGGCCGACCGCGCCGAACGAAGTGCGCACACAATGTATCTGGGGCCGGCATCCATCTCATTCGCACAGCCACCAACCGCCATTTTGCATCTCTCACTACTGACGTCAGCTAGCAGCCGCTGCTGGCGTGAAGGGTCCCCCCCAAGCACAAAAATAGCCTGCTATCGCTCAAATGCGACGCGCGATAGAGCCCAGCATCGTTCTTTTTACGCGAACGAAGCTTCCATTTACGATACCCAGCATTGCGGCTAACCTCAAAATATATTTGTAGAGTTTTTTCCGAAAAATACCGCCATTTCATGTCCGCCCACATATGTACGACAAGATGGCGTCGATGCGATTGGAGGACAATGCGAAAATATGCTTGGTGGAATATTTCCGAGGTGTTTAATTTGGTTAATGGATGCGCGCCTCGATTCTGGCGGGGAATGACGCAAACAAATGAAACGATGTTTGTCGCGAAAAACAAGGTTGGCCGATGCTGGTGCCGAGCCATCATCATGGCAGCCGGTTGTGCGGGTTGTCTCTCTCCGACTCGGATGGCGGCCGCCATTGTTGGCTCGCTCTTCGCCGGCGTAAAAAGCAGCAGGAGCAGCAGGCAAAACACGAACGCTATCTATACGCATGGCAGGCAAGAGACGCGCGCGTTTTCTCTCCTCCAGTCTGCTCTGTTATCCACAATAAACATTTTCGAGCGCGACCCAAGGCGCAGCCAGCGACGTGTAGACTATAGCAGACGGCGAACCAATACAATTCTCCCGGTGCCAAATTACGGAAAAAGCATCAGCCGGCAGGAGCAAGCAGCCAGGAGCAACGTATTAGAGAGAATACACTCGGCCAGAATTACATTTTCAACGAAAATAATCCTGCCGGCATTGAGAGCACCTTTAATCCATTAAAACATATCGCCAAAATGTCCACTTCATATCAATAGCTCCGAAAAGATATTTCAGACTGTCAAATACACACATTGTTCATTACTAAGATTACAATTTCGCAGTTACAATACAGCAAAAACTTGAAATTTCCGTTACGACAAATGGCGGGCAGTTGGAAATTGAAAAATGCAACTCATGCAATGGAAGGCTAGGGGGAAAAAATATGAAATGCATATGCGCCCTCTGTGAAGAAAGAGCACAATGTTGTGCCGGCCAGTGGGCCCTCGCTCGCTGAAGACATTTTCGTTTCGCATTTGAGTTGGCGTTCGCTTGTTTTGCACTGTGGGATGACAACGCGAAAGTAACTCGCGTGTGCAGACGTGTGCGAATCGCGAATGCGGGAAATGAAAGCCGGAGGAAAAGCGCGCGCGCGCTCCCGAGATATTCGAGTGGATTTAATTTGCAACCCTTCACCCTAACCTCACCACTTCACTCTGCCCTTTCATACACATTGTCTGATTACTGATTGCGTTTTGCGACATATAAATGGAATATTTTAATTCTGTCTAATTCAACTCGACATCTCAGTATCAGTATAAGACATAATTTGGATTGTGTGATTCTCACTTCATTTCAAAACTCAAATTATATTCGTATTAAAAGAGTCATAAAGATGTTTTTCAAAATCAGAAATTTATTGATTAGTCCTCTATGGAAAATTAGATTTCATTTGTGCGTTAATTTTGGAATTAAAACCATTTCTGAAACATTTTGAAAGGCAGAGAAAAGTTTGACTTATGGATATCAAAAACTTTCAAGGTTATTCCTGTTCTCTTCTCCAATATCATTCCATTTTTTTAGTCTTCATTCCCATGTTATCCTGGTGTATGCTCCAGAAATGATAGATGGTAACCCTTTAATTTCTGAGACAACCTAAGTTATCGGATTCGGGTATTCTGAAACTTGTTCTAATTTATAATTGATATTCGAAAATATTTGATCGTTAGGTATTCATGTACTTTTTCAATGCCTCTCAATGTTACTTCCTGAAAACTTTGGAAAGTTACTGAATTTTATGGATTTGCACCAGAGGATGTTTTTCTAAACATCATCTGTCTTTTGGTATTTTCAAGTCAAATCGATTCTCAAAAAATGAATCTGAAATATGGTACTATTCCTCTTTGTCTCTAAATTGAGTTTCACTTCTGGAAAGACTGGTACCAATTAGGTCGACGTAATATACAATATGGTCCAAATATCCAACAAACTGGATCAAAATCTGTCCATAAAAAGTTGCCTGTTCAGAAATTGATTTTCGAAAATTTATACAACGCGCCTACAACCTCTTCCAAATATTATTTCATTTCTATTTTGTCCAATACTTGATTTGCAATTACCTTACCGAACTGCAGAAATTTGTTGCTCAGGCAAAAGTATATCTCAGAATTTCTGTTGCTTAAAAATATGGTTCTCCTTTACAGAAAGATATGCAACCCGCGATCTGTGCCCTTTTTGGTCTTCTTCTCTAGGATTAATGTCCTTCAGTATTATAGAACTTTTGCCAGTGAAGCCAGGGCGAAATTATAAGCTTTAAATCATAACAACTTGATATTCACAAATAATCTTTGAAAAACACTTCCATTTAAACCACTATTAGTTTGAAAACTAACCTAATAATTTGCTGTTTTTCAGCAAAGAAAAGAAATATCTCCTAATTGTAAGTTTCCTTTTGTTAAATATATCAAAAAAATTTGAAATCATACGGAATATTACTTTATTAATAACACTCATACAAATCTTATATTTATTCCATTTATCTTTAGATTAAACCGTGAGGTCAAGTTATTGAACTATTCTAAACATATTTGTGTTTGTAAAATTGACGTTTAAGCAATGATTAGACACAACATATTTAAAATTATTTATTCTCTCCAAATAAAAATGAAACATCTACAAATATATTGTATTAAATCAGAAAAGTTCATCATACTTATTGTCTTCAGATCAGTAGGGTGTTTTATGATTTAGGGATTTTTCAAGTTACCAACTAACGGTTGGTAACATTTTGTTTGTCACTAGTGTCACTACATCTGACGTGTGATATTGCACGGCATAGTTGTTTCCAATTTGCTTTTGTAATTAGTGGAATTAAGTTAGTAGTTATTTCAATAGTTTTCCAAGATGAAAAACTTACTGGTGATCATCATCGACCATCTCTTGCGAACAACCAGCGACACTATATGGCTGCGTGAGTAATATCTTTAGCAAAATATCCTAGTCAGCACTAAACAAATTACAGGTTAGGAATTTGACATACAGTTAAAATATGCATTTCAATGAAATTGCACTGCAAATAACAATGTGTACAACAACATGAATTGCTATAAGGTATACAACAATATACATACAAATAGAAAGAGGTTAGTTTTATGCAATTGAGTTGTTGATTCATTCAACTAAAAATAGTATCGGTTGCCAGAGACCCATCAACAATTTTGACACTCAAGGACATAAGAACAACTTCTTTGTCTCTATGAATTGTTATCATTTACCTGGTACATCTCATAATGTGATAATTC
The DNA here is from genome assembly GCA_030264555.1 of Aleochara sp. GC000083. Taxonomy (NCBI): domain Eukaryota; kingdom Metazoa; phylum Arthropoda; class Insecta; order Coleoptera; family Staphylinidae; genus Aleochara; species Aleochara sp. GC000083. The sequence goes on from JARJDZ010009670.1 coordinate 29,016, forward strand.
AACTCCTGCTGATAATGATTCTCCGCATTGCGGAGTTTTCGGCAAAGTAGTTCCGCCCCTGTTCAGCAGCCTAATTGGAATTTTCTCAAATTATTGATGGTAGCATCCAACTTTCCGTTTCCTCCTTGAATCCAAGTGATAAGATTTTCGCGAAGAATATGAAATGAAACAAATTGCAAACATTAAATGTGCAGATATCAAATTTAATGTAACACCTCTTTATTGTTGAGAATCCTTTGAACCGGAAATGAATCCAAGACCGGAAAAGGCATATCAGACAGTTTGACTATATTTAAAGATGAATTTTGGAATCAAACAGAGTCAATTTTGAAGCAACTCTCGTTAGAAGCAATAACTTTTCGAATTTTCAAAGTTCTAAAATACAAATCAGCAATAACGTGGGAAATCTGATTCAAGGATGTCCAAAAGAAGAAACCTTGAAATCATTGTACGCCTGATAGAAAGTAGGACATAGTGTATATTGAAATATCGAAGATATAACCTGAAACGAAATCGCATGTGTCATCTTGATTCGAGGTTATGTACGAAAGAGGAAGGCAGGGGTAACCCCGCGAAATTTAAAATGCACCCACTAATGCATATTGGCAAGCATAGCCTCGACGTCGCCTTCGTCGTCCTCGTCGACGACTTCGTGGACGTCGTCGTCGAAGAGCTGCGCGTTGATATCGCGCGCCGAACCCAGCGTTGTACGGGAACGAACGAACGAGAGAAGCAGCGAACAACGATCGATGGCAAGGTAGCGTTTTTACGTTCGTCGCGCTCTACCAAACAGCCCGACAATGCGCTGCTGCTGCTGCGCGCCCAACAGGATGATGATGATGATGGCCGCAAGCGAACGCAAGAGCAGCAGGAGAGAGATGGAGTGAGAGACATAAGCTAGAAACTTGTTTTCTTCCAGTTTATAAAATACATTTTACAAATGTGCGCCACATTTGTATTACCATGTAGATTGGAGCCTAGAACGCAGCGGAGAGAGGGCTACGTCATGTTTTCATGTGCGAATAAATCCGGCCTGATATTCTCCATCTCAGCAGTACGACGCGCACTGCGATAATTACGCACCTACACACGCGTGCGTGGTGCGCGCGCACCGTCGTCGCCACGGCAACGAAAAAACCAAACGGTGGCAACAAACGGAAATTTAAAACAGGCTGGAATTTATTATAAGTCATACGCGGACGCGGTGGGCGCATGCGCACCACCACCATGCTACGGGCACCATGGCAACACAACAATTTCGCTTCATTTGCTGTGATGGGGGAGCGATTGTTCCCCTAATTTAGCCAACCACCCCCCACCACCAACATCACCAACGCGCCACTCGCTCACCCTTCGTGCGCCCCCAGCAAGCAAGCACTCCCCGTTTGCTAGAAGCCCGCAGTGCACCCACACGCTCAGAATATCTACACCCACATACATACACACATGCATACACTCACCCATTTGCATTACAGATACGTAACAACACACACAGGGCACACACATGTAACCAAATAGAAATGTTCATGTGTGCATATTCGTGCATATGTAGGTTATGTACAATTCGCATACACGCGCAAGATTGACGCATGTAGAGTAGCAAGGCAGCAACAACCAACAACATTCGAGCGTAATTATTTACACTGTTAGTTTATCATATCGAAGCGCTGCCACGCCACTGATATGCCAGCGCGCCGGTTCAGGGCTAAATTTAGGTTAGAAACACCCGTCGTTGACGTTTCCATGACGTTTCAATAAAATACGCCTAACCTCACAATTCCCCGCCCACGTGGCAATTGCGAATTAATAATCAGCTTATACGCGCGCCGTTTTCCACCACACAGGCACGATATTTTCCGCCGTTTGTTGTTTGTTGTTTCGCACACGCACACCCAGCAGCGCACAATTAATTATTATAACGATGGAAACAACAAGTTTCACCCGGATGCTAGGCGTATGCTTCCTGGTTCGCAAGCCAAACAAATCATTGCTATTCAAAACGCTTTTGAGGTTAGATTTGTGCTTTCATCAAAGCAATACAAAAAAATTCTATATGATTCCAGAATTTGGAGTTATACAATATGTAATAAGGTTATTTTTTGATATTTTGAGGTTACATTTTTAACCTCCTTCAAGTTTTTAGAGGTTATACGAAACAAGGTTTTACGTTGTTTTGACATTTTGAGGTTAGGTTTATACATTAGATAGGTTGGAATTTATAGGGTTATATTTTTAAAGCATAACCTAAAAATCAATGGGAATATGCTGTATGCATCAGGCAAAAATTAAGGTTATGTTAGTAGCATTATAGATTTTAGGAGATATCGTTGCCATGGTGACATAACAACCCGGGCATGAATTGAGCGCGGCGCGTTGTTTAAACATTTGAACGGCGTGCGGAGAGAACATTCGCGAAGGAAAGCGCTGACGGCGACTCCTAGCTATTTCCGGTTTTGAAAAAGCATCAACCTCCGCGCGCGTCAAGTGCGCACATGCCGTTCGTTTCTCCAAGAAGCTACGTTACACGACGACGACGACGACGACGAAGCGAACAGACACAACCGCGTCGAAGAACGTCGCCTGCAAACTCTACATTCTCAAAATTATGCCACGCCACACAGCGGCAATGACGTATAAAAGTTAAGATGTTAATTAACTTCCTCCACCAGGTCGGGTCGACTCCTCCTTTTTTTGCTTTTCCGGTTCGATTCTGTTTTCCCGCATGCTATATTTGGTTGGGTTTCTCGGAGTAGCTAACGATTGATTCTAGGTTTTGAGAGGTAACCTTAAATTTAAGTTGCATTCCAATATGTCCTCCCCCTTAGATACCAAAAATAGTGAAGTTTAATGGGGAAACTTTGTTCTGGGATTCACATTTGTATCGTCATGGTAATCATGGTGTTTGTTATGGTTACCATGGTACCTACTGCTGCTGAGAGAGCTGTCCCCCATAGGTTGCTATGGTAACCAAACTAATACAAACAAACTCGAAGCAGGTCATAATTGGTATCAAATCAGTGTAGATTCACATTTCTGACCGTTGTTTCAAAAACCTCACATTGTCTTTCAAAAGCTAACAATGTAAGAAAATAATCTGTCGTTAGTGCTGTAGTCATTGAAACAACCTTGGTACTCGAAGGACGAATAGTCTTCCAATAGTAAATTACCTTGACAACCGAAACAAAATTGAAACTTTGTTTCAGTTGTTTCAGTTACGATTATGAACTCATTTGTTATTTTGTCCTGGCAACCATCACTTCATAGTTGTTTATTACCGAAATAAAGGTGCAACCTAACTGTGCAAAAACAAAGCGAATATTGAGATACAAACAGCTTCCGGTGAGGAGATCTTCGAAATTCAAATAATTAGAAGGTGGTAGTGGGTGGCGCAGTGGCGCACTGAGGTATTTTTATCCCGATGAGTCTGTGATAGCGAAGTGGCCGAAATGATTGGACAAAGCAATGCAGTATTGAAATCAAAGTCGTCGTGATCGTACGCTTCTCAGCGCACCGCGTCGGCAGGCAACTCGTATCTCGCGCGTCGTCGTCGTCGTCGTCTTCTTCGTCGACGGCGTCGTCATCGTCGCGCTGAGCCATGGGATTTTTCCTCCATGCATTCAAACGCGCATTCAAAGATAGGGCGATTGAACGCGAGAACGGGAAGGCGCTGGAATTGTTCTGCCCGTCTCCGTCGAAGCGAGCAAGCGAGCACACAGCACCTGGATAGAAAGAGAGAACAACACGCTCGACAACGACGACGACGATCTCCTCTCATTCGCCGTTTGTTCCAAAACGAATACCATGCCTGCTCGTAAGGCGCGTTTCACTCAGGCGATCAAAGTCAGACAACGACCAAATCTTCCAACAAAATTCATTGCTCAAAAATATTTGTTGATTCGACATTTCAATCGTGAAGAAATGGGTAGATGCAGTCGACTGCATTGTTGAGTCATTGGGGGGTGATTTGCTTAAGGGGGAAGGAACGTCGGTGTGAAAGAGGCCTAAAATCGAGGCATCGATGGAAGCGGCAATGTTGTTTACCAAGGCAGAGCGGAGACGCCGCCGCTGCCGATGCATGCGCCCATTCGCCGAATTTGCTGCTTCCTGTGCGAACGCATCGGGAAATATTCTTCTGCAGCAGCAGGCGGAGAGACAGCAGACGGCAGCGCCAACTGTCCGACTGGATGTGCTCGGCGTGCACATGCAGCAGCAACAGCAGCGCCCCGAAAAAGAATCTCCTCGCACACAGATGCCCGTCGAACTAACGAGTGCGAACGAACGCAAAATACAACGCGCCGAGCGTTTTCTTCATTAAAAATATCCCTCAAGTGGAATTTCCCCGCAAACGGCCCCACTCCATGCACAAAAGTAGCGAAAACAAGAAAAATCTGTATTTGGACAAATAATATTTTTCGAAAATGATGCGAATTTGTGATTTGCGCTGCGATATTTAGGCGTCGCTTCTTTATGTACGCGCGCAAATTTTGATTATCTTATTTCCATTATTATGCTTGAAATACAGAGTAGAAGTTTCGAAATTATCCATTCCATGGTTATATGTAACTAGCGGTGTCGCCCAAGCAAGTCGTGCTGGAGTTGCGCTTTGTGCCGCGGTCCACGCGACACGTGCACTCCTTCGCTGGGCGACTGTAGCCGGGCAGGCAGCAGCGAAATAGACTGGGGACGTACAGCGCGCGATGGTAGGTTTCCGTGAAAGCAACGCTCGACGCTGGCTGGTGTGCAGTGTAGCGCACATGTGATGACGTCACCGCAAAGGATGCCCGCATCGGGGGCAGACGTGCACGAGTGAGATGACACTCCTGCTTTGCTGCCTCGCGCCGGGGACGGCCCGTGCACACAGAGCGAAAGAAAGAGAGAGTGAGAGAGAGAGGGAGCCTAACCTTACCACACCACGGCCTGGTCAATATTCACTCCGAATGCCGGAATAGACAGAGAGGCCGCAATAAAACGAGATCGCCTCAACCGGAGTGAATATCGAGCCAGCTTAGAACGGCTGAGTCACAGTAATTGATAATAAGTTAGCGATTGCTCTCTACGTTAGCGCAACTTTTATGGATTTTGTTAACATTGATTGACCAACGCTGGCACGGCGAGCATCGCGCGCGCCTCTCTATTTTCTATTTCGAATCTCGTACGATTCGCGCCACAATCGTGTGCGCACACCGCGAACTCCAACAACGCCGCCATCGCCACCGCCACCGCTGCCGCCGTCGTCGCCGTCGACGAGGATGCTACACTATTATAAACAAATTCCCTGTAGGTCCTAAAAGTCATTATACCAGTTGTTGGCCGCTCCAGCAGCAGCCGGCAGCGTCGGTCGGAGAGGCAGCAACCATTCGTTCACCTCCAGGTTGCACGTTGCCTTCGTCGACGGACGTTGCTGTTTGTTGCTGAATGCGCTCTCTACCTGCGTCCCTGCAACAACGCCAGCAACATCAACAACAACAACAACGGTGCTCGCCGTGCGTACCGTAAGGCCGTGTGCCCACGGTACGGTCATAGTCATAGGCACTGCCTTTGAGTGCTCCACATGAGTAGATTGCCATGACATAGTCTTCTCGCCTGGGCGATATTTTGAAAGACCCGCCGCACGAAATTCGGTAATGCACCGATAGATCGCTTAAATGGTTGTAATCATGCACGCGCGGACGTCGCGGCGGCGGCGGCGGTGGTGGTGGCAGTGTGCTAGGATGGTTGGAACCCAGCTTTTTTGCCGCCATAATTTTTGAAGTGCTGCTGCCCGAGCGGCGTCGCACTTTTAATTTCCCCAACGACTCTGGTGGGGGGCGGCGGCGTTCGGCGTGACAGCATCGTCGTCGTCGGCGTTCCATTCACAATGCAGCTCCTCTCGATGTGATGCGACATGATCGAACGAACGAGCCGAGCGTGTGCTTTCCATTTCGGCACGAAAAAGCCGGCCGAGATTTTCCATGCAAGCCACTTTCACCTCCGGTGGACGTTTCTCAAACTACAATTGGATCCTATGTGTGCAACATGCATTTTTGTAGGTTATGATTTGTCATCTGTCATCATCTCGGTGGTGATCGCCTTTTGTTTTGCGTAGTCCCGAGCGTGCACGACGTCCACCGTTCGAAACAAAACTCGGGCTGAGCTGGTGGTGTTTTCGTGGAAAACAACAAAAACCAATTCGTGTGCTGCGGTTTTCGTCTTCATATTTTATATGATCGCTGTGTGTGCAATGCGCAGGACGACGACGCGTTCGTTCGTCCGTTCCGAGCTCGGCTTCGGGTATCTATCTCTCTGGCTGGCAGCAAGCCCATTGAATTATATAATTGCGTCGCAACGTGTGCGCGCTTTTCCGCCAACGCGCCCGACCGACCCAGCCAGCGCTCGGAAAAACATGATCAACAAATTGAGATTCAAAAATTGCATTTTCACCTCCGTCTTCCACCGGTGGCGGTAGCGGTGTCTTGATGGTTGCTTTCTCGCGCTGACGGTTCGTCCGCCGCATGGAGCGCCCTCCGTTGAGGTTTTGTAATTAATAAAACTATCGATTTTCGCGTAGGCGCGCTTGTTGTCCTTATTGTTGAATGCCTTGTTATTGGATTTTGTTCGGAAAATTGCCCTTTCAACGAGCAGCGCGCGCGCTCATTTGATGCAAACATTGAATTTGATGTCACTCTAATACGTCATTATATTTCTGCATGTAATTGCAGTGTGTTTTAGGTTAAAACACGAAATTCGGCACGTGTGTCATTACCATGAATAGTTTCGATGAGAATATGATTGATCTTATATAGGGTGTCATCGAAATTTCAAAAAGTGTTGCCTATATTTTTTTTTTGTTTTCCCAATTAGATATGACATTAGGTGTTCCCTGAAACGTCAAAATTTGACAGATGTCAACGTCAAAATGTAGACATACAGGGTGACCTAAAAATTTGAAATTAAAATTGAAAATGATAATATATCTATTTTGCTAAGCAAATTTTCCCAGGCACTTCTAAAACATACAAGGTGTTTCAAAAATTAATCATACATTAATTGTATTGATAACAAACCAATAACATTTCAGAAAATTACTTTTTATACAGGGTGAAAACAATCAATTTGTTGATTGCAGTTTAAAGGTATCTTGTGAGTATCATATACTGGGTGTTTAAAAAATAAAGAGTCAAATATAGTACTTGAGGTAATTGCATCATAACTGACAATGAGGTAAAGATGCATACATTGCTTTCAGCAATATAACCTCAAATCCGCTCAACAAAGCTCCCAACGCGCTAGGTGCTGATAGATTAGCCCAAAAGGGACCTAATGCGCTCGGATTACATCTAATGGTCTTGCCGACACATCTCAACCATCATCAAATCAACCCAGTCAATAAATACATATTTCAATCCACTTTGAAAATCTGCCTTCCGGCACAAAACCTGTCAACAAGAAGTGTCTAATCCAATTATGCCAATGCGTAATTACAATTGGGTGAATACAACAAGTTGTGAGGAGGCGGTTTTGGAAGGTAATGCGATACATCTACACATCTTCGCTCGGTGCGGCTAATTGTCATCATGGCTACGATGATGACACGGCAGGTTCGTTCCCTTGCTGCGGACGCTCGCTGTCGGAAGAGCCCTGCCGAACAATGAACGCGCACCGAGCGGGCGGACAAAATAGGGGCGCAATAAAATGTGCCTTGGTTAGTTGGGCAACGGCCGAACACGCTGGAAAATCAAATCGGCTCGTGACAAGTAGTGACGACTAGCGAGTAGTCGATGAAATTTGTTTGCGAGAATTTCGCCTCCTTCTTGGGAAATGTGCGTTGCCGTTGCCGCATTTTTCAGCGCGTTATCAAACACATGAGCGCTCGTTCGCATAAATAAATACGCGGAATAATCGCAAGCGGACGCAGAGACATGGGAGAATTTCAATGAATCATGTACGGTCGTGAATCGCATATTTGCTTAGCATTGTGGTCCATTCCAGTTGATTCGGTCGTACTTAGTCATTTGACGTTTAGGTAACCTCAAAGTGATAAAAGTTACTCAGGAAGGACGATTTCCACTTGGAAGACATTTCTTTGAAATATAAATTGAGTAGTGGGGGAAAGCTAAAAGTTGGGTTTCTTAGAAAAGTTATATCTTTGATTTGAGGTGGATGATATATTCAATAAGTCAATTTCTAGCTGTCTAAGCAATGGGGTTTTAGTCACTTCAATGCTTTTTTGTAGAGAGTGAAAATTCATCAAATAATTTCTAGAATAGTTGCTTTTTAAATGTTTTTGACCAATCCAAGCTCAAAAAGCTAAGAGTAATCTGTAAATGGTAGAAAATAACAGGAGAAATACAACTTTTATAACAATTTCAACACCAAAAAGTTTTGATAGTGTAGAAATTGTAGTTCTAAAATATTCCCATCATTCAAATGTGATAACAAATTTCCAAGTAATGATATCTGTCAAATAATGATCTGACAGAAGAATTGACAGTCAATCTGTCAGATGAAAATTTGACAGATTATGAGCCTGTTGACTCGTTACCTAGCAACGCTGTATAGCCGAAACAAACGCGCATGCATTTATTTATACATTAATATGTCATTATTAACCGAGTTCGGGTCGCGAAGCAGCGCGAACAAATTCTTGATGCGATTTGAAGCGCACGTTGCAGCGTGAGTAAGCGCCACACGGCTTGCAGCGTGCCAAGATTCAACTACGTATTCAAAACATTCTTCATTTTAATTCGCTCTCGGGAGCGCGCACGCCGTGTAAAAATGCGCGAATGCAGCAGCAGCGAGGCATGATTTCGTTGATGTCGTTGTCATGGCGACGTGTAAACAAGCGTCGAAGTCGAAAAACAACGAACGAACGAAATTACTAGTTGCGTGTGCGGCGAGCGGCGCGCGGTGACGTCGCCGCCGCTTCATAACCTTATTAAAATGTTTATATCGTTCGCGGAGACGTGTATTTCTAGTGCTGCATGCCATCGGAAATGTGCGCTGCACGTAATGAGCGCACCGCACTTGTATTTCCCCTGCAAGAAGAAACAAAAACGCCTTGCAATGCGTAGAAAATCATTTTAGTAATTTTTGACATTGCAAATTTTCTCGGTAGAAACAAAATCCAAACGATAGGAGGGAGGAATTTGGGAATAAAATTTTGTTGAAAACTTGGTGTCTTTTCCCAAGCCGCTGCTGCTGTTGCATGAACGTTGCTGGAAACGTCAAAGCGGTTGCGTTGGGGCTATACGAAGCCCTCAGCAGCTCGTGTCGATCGCATACGTGCGCATAGCGGCATCGTTGTCGCACTCCAAGCCAGCACAAGTGAGATACGGACGGGCGACTCGTTGTCGACGACGACCAAGTCGAACCAGCCGCTGAATATAGAAAATCGTGCACGAGAGAGCGCAGCGCGTCCCAACCTAACCTTTCGTTTGCAGGTGGGCCGAGCCGGGCCGAGCGCGCCCCGAACTCCGGCGAACGCGCGTACGACCGGTCTCGCAGGCGACTATAGCGTTGTCAGCGTTGTTTAGAATGTGCAGCGCTCGGTGTTAGTTCAGCGTGTATACTGTATGTGATAGTGCGTTCGCCGCTCGCTCGCTCGGCCAACGACGAGAGATATACCCCGATAGAGAGACATGTTGCACCACGCAACAATGACGACTCGTGGTCCCAATTGAAAATGTGGTGTGAATCTCAGGTGAGTCCCGAAATCTCCTACAAACACCCCCGTTAATCTATCAGCCATTTTGTTGTGCCGACTTTCGTGACTTGTTATTCAGTTGTTTCAAACGTTATTTGCCACTTTTGTTCGAGGCATCTGGACATACGTTTTTTGAATTTTGTTTCTTCGTGTTGCGAACCATCATCCTCGATAGTGTCACAACTTGTGCATTCGGTGTTCGATCGGAAAAGTGTTTTTAAAATCGCGTATCACGTCAATTGTTTCGTATGCCAACAGGATGGATATGTTTGGATGGCGAATTTTCGAATTTTCTGTCAGGATTATCGGCCGCATTATTTACTACACGTGACACAAGTGTCAAGCGCTGCGTGCGGCTCTCTTTCACCTATCCGGCCGCGTCGCGATCTTATGTGTTTTGTTTTGAAAAGAGCGCGAACCGCATTGGAAATGAGTTTTACGCGACCGCTCGACGTTTTGACAAGCGCTGAACGAACGAACGGACGCTTCGGGTGCGCTCGTCGCTATCGTCCGTCCGGTCGTGTTTTGTTTTTGTTGCATTCGATTCGAAAACAACTCTGCAACAAAATGCATCGCCCCCATACGATCACCGCGTGTTGTTATTCATACGTTTGCGACACTGAAAACGTTGCTGAAAATCCCAATTGAAATAAATTCGAGCTGACAAGTGAAATCCATCCAATCAAGCTTTTGGTGGTTGATCATAGCGGAACTCTTCTCTGTTCTAAGCGCACATATCTTTCTTCGACTCGCGCGGCATTCGTTCGGTTCGTGCGTTGTGTTGTGTGGCCTGCTTTCTAGTTTGTTTCGAACAGCACACATAACCAAGCGTTCAGCCAGCACTGCGCGCACGGCCGATACCTTTACCGTTTGTTTCGTTTCCATGGTGAAACAACTGCCTTGCGTTGCCAGTCAACGAAACGCACAGCAACTGTTTCACTCTGTGCGACAGAGTCGGTCTTCATCTCTGACCGCTGAAAATTATATTTTTGACAAAAAAGCCCCACAAAAAATTGTATAATTTTCCACAAATTTGTATCTCATCTTTGCTGGATGCGTGCGTGTTGCATTTGTTTAAATGTTACTCGAGTATCGATTGTTGACGCTGATGGGGCCGACTAGCGGTTCTAATAACACCGCTTGGGTTTCGTTGCCATGGCGATGGTGGGCGTAACAACCTCTGTACACATCGCACGGAATGACAGGGCTATTCATTCGCAATGTGCGCAACTATTTCCACCAACATCCAATACGAGTCAAACGCACTTTCTGCATATTTTTCGAAAATTTCAAATATTTTATACCTTGAAACATTTCTTCAACCTCATCTATGTATGTAACCCATTCTACTGGTATATGTGCTTGTGTGTGTGTAGCAAACAATTTATTGATCCGATCCTGTGAATGTGGCAAACAATGAAGAAGCCCGCGAAATTCAAATCAAAACAAAATCGCATCGTAATGTTTGTTTACATTATACGATTGCATCTGATACGATAAGTTTTCGAATCGTAATGAATGATTGATAGTGCAGTTTGTACATAATTAAAATTCATTCAGAAAATCCGCATACCAACACACACAAATGCGTAAACGCGCTCTCTCTTGCCTGCGAATGTAATAATGCAATGCAACCGAAATGTTTATTTTATCTGCTTTCCACATGCCACTTGCACACACGAGAGAGAGGGCGCGCGCGGCGCTGTCGAGCGCGCAATAGTATAATTCACGTTTTTCATTTTATGAATGAATAACCGGTACGTGAAAAATGTTTACGCCGCGTTTAAAATATCGTAAATTTCTCGTTCGGTGTGTTGTTTGTTGTTGCTTGTGTCGCTTTATTAATGATAGCGTAATCGAGGCGTGCGCCCGCCTCGTGTGAGTGTGCTCCATTACCACCTCCACCTTTTTCTTAATCAATCAGCGCTCATATTGTATGCAAAATCGCATTGGACATTCGATCCGAATGGATTTACAATGAATTGATTGGTATTTAATCATTTGTTTGATGGTATCATTTTTCTTTTGTTTTATATGGTAGTTGGTTCAAATCCCACTAATGCCATTTTCATTTTTATTTTTTAGATTATAATTGATAATAGTTTTTTAATACTTTTTTTAAATTTTTTTAAGCTAATTTATTAGTGTGTTATGTTTTTGACTTTTTATCTTTACTTTAGTGTCAGTTTTTTAGCAATTGGACTTTCATAGATTTGAGAAACTTGAATAAGTTAGCAAAATCTTAACTAAAATCAATAATAAAATTGAATTTCATTAATAAATTTGATGATGAAATTAGAAAAATTGACTAAAAAATTAAAAAAATTGATGTATAGGTTCCAGTTAGAATTTGAGTTATCTTTTGATTTTTTGTTTTGCAATTGTCATTTCACCAATCCAATCTACACTAATTAGAAATTCAAGCACTTGATAATTTACAGAAAAAGAAAATCAATTATCCAATTCTCCTGAATCGATAGAAACAATTGTAAATGTAGGAGGGGGACACACGTGAAACAAAAAGCGACCGACTACGTGCAATTATTCGCAAATGAAAGTAATTTGGACGTCGATGTAAACAAGTTTGGCCGTGAAAAATTGACGACTGCTTGACGCACTCGTAAATAAATAATGTGTCGCGCGAGCGCTCCGGAAATAATCGCCCTGCAATAAAAAACGCGCGCGCTCGCGCCACGAACCGCGCTGCTTATTGTCATCATCATCATTAACATTTCGCGCGGTTCCGTTTCCGAAGGAGACCTCTCTCGTGCAATGCACGCATTCGTCGACGGTCCGATCAACTCTGGCCGGCACGCGTTCAACTAAACGATGACGACGCGTCCAATCATCCATCCGACCAACCAACCATCCATCAATCAATCAGGGCTGAGAACTGACCTATCTCTCAGCTCTCAGCTCTCTCTCGTATATCTATGATGATATGAATGAAGGAGCTGCTCGCTGATGCGAAATGTACGCGAGAGCGCGTACGTCACATGCGTATAAGTGCGCAAAGTAAGACAGCAGCAGCAGGTAATGTCGTACTTATGCGATATCGTCTGGCGATTGGGTCCAGAGCACGTGGTTTTGCCTGTCCCCCCTTCTCCTCCGCCACCTTCTCCTCCTGCGACGCTCGCATGCTCTTCCTTCCTGCCGAAAGCACTCCTCGAACCGAACGCGTTTTTTATTGCATTATTGATTTGTCGCCGCGCTCGTATGGACGTGCTGGATGTGTGAAACAATCCGTAAGAATTTGCACGCTATGCGAAAGAGGTTGGTTGCGCTTCCGTGCTGGTTAGTAGTAGTAGTAGTGAGTAGTGGCGATCAACTGTGACGAGTTTACTCATTTTTCCGTATTATATTTAGATTAGGTTTGGTCAATCGCGATGATCCGTTCTCGATGAATGTGTTCTCACAAGTGTGTGAGGGCGTGGGAGTCATTGTCATGGTTTTTTTTATTGAGTACATATCAAAACACAGCAATTTTATGCAATTTTTATATCTTACTGCTTTCGGGTTTTTGAACTTGCATTTCCTCATTGATTTTTTTTGTCGTTGATATTTGTACATCCTTTGATTCATCTTCTAATCAAACAAGTCTGGAATTTTTGCAATATGCATTTTTTTATTTATATTTGAGATATTTGTATATTTGCATTATGATATGATAAATTGAAATTGATAAATTTCTCTGGTGGAATAGCAGAATTCACTTTTCTTATAAATCAATTCATATATTTGGAGTATATTTTTGTTACAATAAGTTGGTTTTAAGGAAATTTACAGCTTTTTAAATTGGTTTGTTAATTTGTTATTTTAAAAAACATTACATTTTTCTCCATTTCATCTTATGTTAACACTATTTATGAAATTTGATAAACAATTTGCTATTTACTATATTTTGAGTTCCAACCTATTTTAATGTTTGATCCCCTTTTTCAAATTTTGTTTTTGTGGTATATTAACTTAAGCAAACTACCATTTGATAATTTATCATGTTTATCTTTTCTTGTTTAACAAGTTTTAGTTTAATATGATTCTTTTAAGTCGATTTTGTAAAATATGTTATAGCTTTATCATTTGTTTTCTCTTAAATTTACAGAATTCAATCCAGAAACTTTAATTTTTAAAGTATACTTTTGTAATAATTTATTAAATTAACTAAAACTGCTAGTGAGAAATACTTTCATAAGTGCATATTTGTTCTTTGATAGCTATTCGATAATAAACAAATTGTTACTTAATTATTTGCTAATTGTACCATTTTGATTTCATGGGTTCCTTTGATTTTAAAAAATGCTGGTGTATTTGCAATAATTTTGTGACGTGATTCCCAAACCTAGGGTGTTTTTATGGACCACATGGTTTAGAAAACGTATTTCTGAATTTATACAAAAAAAATCAAATCATTTTGAATGACATTTAACCGTTAGTTTTTGAAATAGAATTCAATTTTGTAAATTATAAGTAATTTACACTTATTTGCCATGAGCAACTTGGTGACTCAGTCACTTTGCTCACACATGACTCTAAATATAATTCAAAAACGTAGAGGGCACTGCGAAAAACTGCAATCTAAAAATTTTTCTGAAGATTTCATTTTGTATCCAACAACTCGAAATTCTCGAACAAAAAATCCGTTCGCCTACAACTTATGCGCAACGCACGCAGCAAACTACTTCAGAAATACTATTGGAAGTTCCCACTCTCACAATTTGAAGGATAAAGCCACATTATGTTGGTTTTCCTTCGAAGAATTCTCACAAACAAAAAACCATTGTTCTTTGTTTCGTTTCTACTTAGTTTCGTTTTTTGTTGTTGTTCCCATTCAGAGTAAGCTAGCAAAACACAATTTCCAAAACTTGATCATCCATAGGACTCCTGTCCCAAAGTTTAGGACAAGTCCTGTGGAAAACATGCCGCATCGATATGCTATGCCTTTCGAATAGCGCGTAATTTTGACAGACACCGTGCAATATTCGAAAAGAGAAAGAGTGAGCCAGCCAACTCGTGCATACATGGTGTGTGAGTAAGCTCCGGCATGTGAAACGAAACGCGACGACATGATGATGTTTTTAGGCCAGGGACGGCTGGGCCGTGTGTGTGGTGTGCGGCAAAATCGGCGGCGATCGTAATTTTCAACACTCACCTCTCGTCATCCTCCCTCCACACCTGACGCCTGTTTACATTTGCGTACTAACCAAAAACTGACGAAGCTAATTTTTGACCATGTCCCCAACTATTGGAGTCAGGTTAAATAGGATAGAAATCATAAATTAGCTCCAAATTGGAATCTGTATCAAATTGTGGCCACACATTCCCAAGTTACCAAATTTTGAAAAAAGAAACTGAAAAGTCAAATTCCCCAGATTTCCCAAGATGCAATGCGTCAAACATAGATGGCCTGTCAAGGATTTCAATCAAGGAGTGATAACACTACAAGATATTGAAACCTGCTGTATTCGTACAATCGGCCAAAGTGTATGATGCGCATAAAAAGCGTAATAATACAGTGGGTTTTTGCCGAGCAGAAACAATCGCTTGTGTGGAGAGAAAACACAATCGAGGAGAGGAACGAACGCAACGTGTGTATTCGAGCCCCGCGATATAACGAACGGCGTACGCAAGAGAGAAAATAAATATGAGCGAGCGTTGCTGGAATACGTAAAGGTTATGTTGGTTGGTGGCTCGAAACTTGCTGGCTCCGTTCGTTCGTTCGTTCGTGTTTGTAGGTTGGTTCGCGTTCCGATCCGCTGTCAGCCAGCAAGCGGCCCCAACGCGGGCCCCAGCAACAACAGCAACGCAACGCAGCGAATGCGCGCGACATCGACGTCGTCGGACGTCAGATAAGCGCAGCGCCGGAGAAATTCTACACGCCGCGTTCGTTCGAATCGCGGATTGCCTCGTATACGCGAAAATTGCGCCGCGCAAGCGTTCAACGCGCACAAGCTGCGACGAGCGCACCCGACGCAGCCCGAGCGTATTTTTAGATTGTATCTAATAAAACAAGGCCATGGAATGGAATGATCTTTTTCTCTCAGGCGCGTACATGCACGCGCCTCGTCGTCGACCGACGTTGCGAGGCACAGTATGAAAGCACATGCACAGGATCAAAACTACTCGCAGGGCTACCCAAGGTTCAGTTCTACTAGATCTAGTAGTTAAGTATTATTCCAATCAGAAATATTGATGAAATGGCGGAATCGATTCGGCAAAATCCTTGATTTCTTTGCTATCATGACTATTATTGATGTCATTTGCTTAGTAGGTCTTAAAAACTTCAACAAAATGAAGTTTTTGTAGTTTGGTCATATTGGGTTCCAGTACTGACTTTGTTGTTTTGACTGTGGCAGCCCTGAAACAACGTCATTACCACATTATAGAGAACGAGTTATTTGCCTCAGCTTGCTCGACTCGACTGTGGCTGGAGCTGAGCGCGGCAGCTCGCAACGCAACGCAAGCGTTATTTGTGTCTGCCTTGACTTCATGCTCATTTCGACGTACTCGACTGACCCTGCGTCATTTTTAAAGAAACGTTCGCTCGCTGGTGCGCGCCGCACCGCGTTGTTTGCTGCCTCCTCGTCGGTGCTGCTTGAGTGCGGCTGCCAAGTCAGCCGAAGTCGAAGCACCAGCAGCAAACCAACCAGCTCAGGCTGCTATAGAGAACCGAGAAGCCAACTCAACTCTCTTCTAGCTCTTGGTTGGCTTGCAGCACCAGAGCTCTCTGCAGTGCTTCCACAGCAATGGCATGGCATTTCTCGGCAATCCTCATCAGCAGCTCGCTTGGTAAAAGTAGCAAACGTAGCAGCTCTCCTCGGTAACGGGGCATTCAATGGCCCGCATGTTATTATATTCCTTCGTAGGCCACATCCTCGACGTTCGACGGCGTTTCTCTTCTCGGATGATTTGAATGCTTTTTGTCTTGGCGTGCAATCGAGGTTAGATTTCCCTAAAACAAATCCAACAAGATATTAGTCGTTGATGCGATGCAAAACAAAATTCGGGGAAGTACAAATTTCATCAACAATTTCCAGCAGGAATCCTCCCCCCCTCAATTCAACGTTATTACAACCACGTGCTTTTTTGTGTCTGCCGCGAAGCGTAGGGGTTCGTATTGATAAGTGGGCGGAGCATCGGCAGGTCATGCGCAGAACGCACCAGGAGCTAGGAAGGAAATGCACGAAAACGATTTCCCGCCCCAGCTTCGAATTGTTTCGCTTCGAAGCCGGCTTTTCATTCCCGAGAAGGACATGCTTCAATGCGCTGCCATCATCATCAACGACGCCAGAAGTTCCATTTTTATCCGCTGGCTGGAATTGGTAATGCGTGGAGAGCGGAGCCGAGGAGTTGGCGTCATTCTGCGCTGCTCCTCGTCTCCCACGCTCGGCGGGCGAACGGGAATGGTTTCGTACGGGTGGATGTGCGGTCCCGGTGGTGGTGGGGAATGCGCCGCCGCCATTGGCGGCATCACCATGGCAACCGGCAGCGCGCCTACGTTTCGCCGAGGCGACCGGCAAAAACAAAATGCGGTACTTGATCCCAGATGAAAACGTCTCCCCCACGTACTATGCGCACGTGTCTGTGTGCAGCCGGGATGAAACGGACACGTCCCGATCCGGGAGTGTGTGCGTGTATCCCCCTCTTTTAATCTCGGCCGTTTTTGCGCGTTTGTTTTATGGCTATTTTTCACGATGCGATGTCGCGTTTTTTCGCCAGGCGGAGGAGAGCGCTTGTGCAGACCGGGTGCGAGACGCAGTCTGTGAATGAGCCGAAAAGCAGCGCAGAACTTCTTCAGCTTTTGCTGAATTCTGCAAGTGCTCTCCACACGCACGGATGCAGCCAGCCGGGCGAGAGCGAACCAGCGCTCCTGCCACCACCACCTCCATTACTCCCGCGCGCCGCCAACGCCACCGCCACCACGGTTTCATCGGCGTCCCTCTTGCTCCGATTGGGAACGGCGCTCACTCTGCCGTGCTGATGATGATGGCCCCAGCCGGATAATGTGTTCTGGTGGTGGTGGTGGTAGACTGGAGGAGGCTGGGGGTCTGGAGGCAGCGTGAAGGGTTCGTCCTTTTGCGCTCCCCTTGCTCCCGGTTGGTTCGCTGGTTGGTTAGGCTGCTGCCTTCCTTGCCTTGCCCAAATGCGCCCTGAAACAAGCAACGCTTCAGTTCGGGCTGTCTATATGCGAGCGGACGTATTTTTGGGTCGTTTTGAACTTTGTTTTCTCGCCAGAGAGGAAATTAATGGAGAAAATAGCTTTGAGCGAGGGAAAATTTTAAACTTCACTCGCTCCGAAGGACGACGCACACATTCATTTCGTTTCGCTTCTGCGTCCCATCTAATTCCGTTGCGGCGTCTCCAGGGAGTTTTGCCTAAATTGTTATTGCGCACAATATTAATTTGGGATATATAGAAATTATTTTATTTTCGTTCTTACTTTTCGAATGTAAAGTCATTGACACCACTGACATTTGTTGAAATTTGACAGTTCTCCTCTTTTGAGGTTTGACAGACGCGAAGGGAGTAATGACTTTACTCCCTGTGTAATTTTGACAGATGACAAAAAATCATTTCAAGGGTGGCGCCCCCCGTGGTCTATGAACCATTTAAAATCCAAGTTTGATTGTTAAAAAGTAACCTGTAATGAACTGTCTCAGCGAAAAACAAACGAAAGTTGTTCCAATCAACGCTTAATGGCAGCATTACACGAGCAAATCATAACAATAATAAACGCCAATAAAAATACTATTATACAATAGGAGTGTGAATCTATTAATAGCGCCGCCCGGCATAGATAATTCATTAACACACAAAAACGATGGCATTGGCAACGAAATCCGATGGTAATTTTTACGCGATTATGTCGACACACAGGCAAATGTGAGCGTTTTGTAGTAGTAATTATCATTTACGTGAATGATTTCACTTGTAGTAAACATAAGCAAAAGGTTGGCATAGGTTAGGAACGCCACTTGTAAATTTTATTTATGTGTTTATTGTAATTTGGAGGCGCATTACGCGCATAAACGTGCGGCTCATTGACATGTAAATGTATGCCGATAAAATGTGTCATAATGTGTAGAGAGATGTATTGCAATCAAATCCAAGCCGAAATATATCAACACGCAGGAAAGAAACGGCGAAACATCTACCGCAATAAAAGTAAAAGTGAGTTCGATATAAATAACAAGTTGAATGAAAAATTAAAATTCCTTCAATTCGCAGATTTCTGTTACATTTGTTATGCACTATCCGCGAATGACTTATTCCTTCAATGAAATGGTTATACGCCGGCACATTCAATAGAATGGGAACAGGGAGAGGAGCTCGAAGAACACAAGGGAGAGAATTACATTCGGGGGCCACCCTTGTATGATTTACCGATATAGCGCGGCAGAGAGCGTTTTCGTTCCAACAATATTCCAGCCGACGCTTGGAAAATATAGAACATTGCCGGAGCCCTAATACACACGACGTTCGTTCGTTCGGCGGAATACAATTTCGAAGCGAACATTCACCAGCGGAAAATGCGTTCGTGTGAGAGAGAGCGCGTGTTCTAAATGGGTAGAGCGCTCCTTGCCTGACGGTTGGCCTGTGTTCTGCGTTCGGTGCGGGGGAATCCCCTCGCATTTCGCGCTGGGGTCTGTTGGGGCTGCACCCTCAGCGCGCACAGCACACCGAGGGCGCACAATGCACACCGACAAACGCGACGAGTTTTATGTGTGCTGTGCCTCTCGTTCGTTCGTTCGTTCCAGCGCCGCTATAGAAATAGCGCATTCGTATGGGGTTCGTTCGTTCCTTCTCCATCCGCGTCGATGCCCATCTCGCTTTTGCGAGCCTCGTTTTTCTTTTATACCTACCCACTCGTTCGCGTTCCGTTCGTTTCTCCTCCTGGCATACGTTCTTTTTTTTTCGTTTCTGCTGGGTCGGTCGGTACGACCGGCGTCGTTGTTCGGGGGCCCCCAAATGTTAATCCCTTGCGCCGACCGTGCTGGGGCAGAGACTATTTTAGTTTTGAGTCATGTTTCGGAGAAGGTATGGACGGATGGGTCCGGGCCCCTTTTCCGAATTGCCCGGCTGTCGCTTCTTCATCAAGGCAGCACCACCCCACACATTTTGCCCAAATTGAATGCGGGTTCGAGGATGATGTGATGGTGTTCTCAAGACTTCCTTCCTGGGTGCACAATTTTTTTGGACCATGAAAGATCATCTGTCATTTCAAATTGACATAACCTCAAAATAGTGTTCTGTCAATTTCATCAAGGAAAATTTAAAATTAAATTTATTCGCATTGATTTGTTACTAGGGGCAGCTTAAATTTTGGTAGGGTCCCGAAAATTTGCAACTCAATTCTTGCAGGCGTATTTCAACCTTCCAGGTATCCAATATACTTCAGGTAATAAAATTAAGAAGGTCCGACCTAATGTCAGGCACGTTTTCAATAGAAGAGACCTTTATGGTATCTCAGGTAGAAAGGTCCGTTGTCGGTTTATCTTCAATGTGATCTTGTAGTAAAATCCCAATTGGTATGCTTTGAGTTGCAAATGGAACTATGAAGAGGTATGCGCTAAACATTTCATTTGGGCAAGAATTCCGTAGGAAAATGACATTTCAAATTTATTCTAATCCCGTCTGAGTGGCAATAAGAAAATGGAAGGAAAGGATACATTAGAGTTGTATCCCGAAAATTGAACAATCATTACGACTTGATTTGGTGCTTCGTGGTTGGTTGGTTAATGCGAAGGAGTTATTTGCAAGTTGCTCGTTTCGACGACGTTGTTGGAGTTCGTTCTGCCTTTAGCAGATAACCTTGAACGTTTTCTCAGGCTCTGCGAGCGGCCTTGTTGTCGTATTGCAGCGCGCAGGATTATCAAACGTTGTAGAAAGCAAATTCAACTAAGAAATTTAAAGCGCAGGCGTACGCGCATTAACCGCGTCCATTTTTCTTTGTTGTAAACTGACTTGTTGAAAATTTGATTGTGATGTATGCAAGAATCATTCTAAATAGTGTTTGTATTGTTTCTAGAATTGTGCCATGATGGGTCTACAAGCGACCACCGGAAAACGTAAGCTCGAAGCAGCAACAGCACCTGGAGACTCGTCGCCGGCGAAGAACGGCCGTTGGGAAGCCGACGATTGCATCGCGCGCCTGCAAGCGGTCGCCGTACCGAGTGACGCATGGAAAGCCGCCACACTCCTCTCCGACGATTTCGAAGACGACGAGGACTTCGAGGACGACCTCTCTGACGACGACCGCTGCGGGCCGAACGGCATCAACGGCAGCAGCATGCCGGAGACGGCGCGCTTCTCCCCGCATATGCACCAGCACCACCAGCAGCATATCGCGCCGCCTCCGCAGCAGCAGCCGCCGCCGCAGACGCTGTACCCACCGACGCCGCCGCCGGTGAGCGCCGCCAATCGCTACCAGGCGTCGGCGGCCGACTACTGGCAGTACTACCAGCCGCCCCAGCAGCAGACGATCCGCTGCGAGGAGAACGGCAAGTCCTATCTGGAGCTGGGCGCCGCGCCGCCGGTGATGGCGCGCTGCTGCGACGGGCGGACGCGCTGGTGCCACGTGCCCTGCTACCGCCAGCGGCGGCTCGCCGTCCTCAACCTCTCCATGTGCAAGCTGGCGCGCTACCGCCAGTGCTCCGATCCGTCGCTGCGCCGCTCCGTGCTCATCTGCAACACGCTGCGCCGGCTCGAGCACGAGATGGAGTCGGAGCCGCCGGAGCCGACCTACCACCACCACCCGCACCCCACGTTACCTGAACTCGCGCCGCCGAGCCGGCTCAATCCCGTGCCTGAGCAGCAGCCGGCCTCGGTGCCGCCGCCGCCGTCGTCGTCGCTGTCCTCCGCCGTCGGCGCCGCCTCCTCCGCCAACTCCTCCTTGGCGCCGACGTCCTCCTACGAGCACAGCCTGCGCGAGATGACGGCGAGCTCGGGCCGCGCGACGCCGTTCCCGCCGCCGCCGAGCGTCGACGCCGATTCGGGCATCGGCGACGACGACGCGACGCGCCCCATCAACTGGGGCTCGGTGCTCAGTTTGACGTCGCAGACGGACCTGGAATCGCTGAACAATAACGAGCTATACGCGGAGCTCGGTCTCACGAGTGATTTCGAGTGGAACAAAGACTCGGGCGGCGGCGCAGTGCGCGCCGAGAACGAATGGGAGGGCTTTATGCATGTGCTCGTCGGGAGCTCGTAGCAGAGTCACCACCGCAACCGTCACCACCACCACCACCTCCAGCCGCATTGCTTGCACCAGCATTTGCATGCAAACTAAATCAATTGATGATGATAACACGTTGTACCATACATATTAATAATGGCAGCAGGAAGGTCTTCGTACCCGACGAAGATGATGATGATGATAACAGTGCTACAGTGCTACCCCATCGCTCAGGTTGTGATTAGCTAAAGACAATTTAAGTGCAGTACAAGATGAATTTTGTGCAGCTGTATTTAAGATTAATGATTGATATTGTTGACTATTTTTTATTTTTATAACGTTTTTACCTAGCGATTGGTCATAGAATGATGCTGATAGGAAGGTGTCTGAAGAAGGCCGAGATTTACAGAGAGGGGGAAGACCAGAAGGGCAAAGAATGCAATTCATACACCTTATAAGTCGTTTTTTTCCGATGATAATTCATGACAAAATTACTTAATTCACCAGTTGATACCAATTAGTGGTTTACTGCTGACAGCCGAAAGAAGGACAAACGGAAGACTCGAAAGTAGATTCCGCCGGGCTCTCATCTCATACAAATTAACGCGCATACTCAAGCAAGTTGGTCCTATGTTGACATGGCGACTAATGAGAAGACTCCATTGCATTGGGCGAGAGAACGCTCAGTGGATCAAAATTATTTTTTCATCTCGCAATAACCGAAATTTATTTCGTCAAGTAGCCAATCGAAATTATAGGCAAATCCCGCAGTAACGAACTTAAAATGTACTCAGTACAGTTGATGATCTCCATCGCTCAAAATGGCGCTCAAAAACAAACGACACAGACACAAGAAGACAAGCACACAAAACAAAAGCGAAGTTAGAATGCGTTTTATTGATATTATGTGGTTAAATTGAATTAATAATATTATTATTATTAATTTGGTGTTACTCGACCCGTTTTTGGGCATTCCTCTTGTACATAGTGCATATACGATGATTCTATGGCGTAAGACATGAGAAATACTTGTATATTCTTGTAAATATACACAAAACATGAAAATTTGATGAATTGATTATTGTAAATATGTACATAAGAGTTTCTAATTAGGTTATAAACTACAAAATATGTATAGGGATAATTCATTATATAAAAAAACAAAAACAAAGCATATATATAAATATATATATATAAATTAAATTGTGTGACTTTATCAGAGTTGGCGATATCCAGAAATCATAACTAAGTTTAATGCAGTTATTGGCGCAAGATGATGAGACAGATGTCAACAAGCAAGAACATATTGCTACAAAAATAGCGAAACAGCAAGAGATCATTATGAAAGAGAATCACAAAGTACGAGGAAACTAGAAAAATTATCAGACGTATTCTTAATTCAATGTAAACTTGATACACAAAGCAGCCACGTCGACTATGATTCAAAAACATTTCGAAATTTTTGACCAAAATGATATTAATATTAATTTATGTGCAGCCCCTGAACGTTATATTTATTTAT
The DNA here is from genome assembly GCA_030264555.1 of Aleochara sp. GC000083. Lineage (NCBI taxonomy): Eukaryota > Metazoa > Arthropoda > Insecta > Coleoptera > Staphylinidae > Aleochara > Aleochara sp. GC000083. Next base: position 52,392 of record JARJDZ010009670.1, read on the forward strand.
TTTCTACAATTCAATATTTTCATGCAGAAGAATGGAATAGTACCTAAATTATATAAATAATTTTAACGTTCAGCGCTAGGAAATGAACATTTATTGTTTCTGCAATTAAAATATCAGTTTCTTCAAATCCTGTTGAACTACTCTGTCAATTAAGCAGAAGTACTTTTTTAATATTTGATGAAATGATCATCTGAAGTTGCAAAAAACAATAAATATTCATTTCAGTTACTACATGTACATTTACACCCAGTGAGTAAATTTTGAAATTTCAAAAAAAAAACTAATTGGAAAATGTTTGAAGAAGAGTCGATGAGGTGTGCTGATAATCTAGTCCAAGAAAACAGCTGTTTTAAGTTTGCTTAAGTAAAGAAAAGAAGTATGTATACTGAGCCAGTATTATTGGAAGCAGTTGAACAATTTGAATATTCACTGAAACGACTTAAGATGATGCAATTAGGTGGGAGAAACTTAATACTTGTTCGTACCGTCCCTTAACGAGAGATTACACACACAGGAGAACTTTGAGCGAGCATCAAGCGCTGAAAACACTAAATTCTCTAATTAATATATTTAAAGAGTATATTAATGCAATTACGAAGTAATAGATTATATTATTATATATTTAAATTTTATTATCATACACACATTCAACTAGGGCAATTGCAGAATTGAGATGTGTTGACGCGGAAAGGAAAGCGACGGCCATTTTGTCGTCAAGTTAAGTAAATTTCGAATGTCAAGGATAAAAGTGGGGGGAGCGTAAGCGTCCTTTTCCCAACGGTTTACTACTTGTTACTTGGATGTTTCTTTCCTTCACCGATTTATTGAATGTTTCGAAAATTTCGCAACGTTTTCCAAGAGGAAACTCATACAAAAGACAGCAAGAATCATGGAACGAATTGCTACTACGTAAACGTACGCTAATAATAAAATAAATCCGAGGGCACAATTAATACTGTTATTAAGCGGTTATTAAAGCGATGAAAGTACATGATTTGATAATTTAGCAAGAAAAAAAAATGTTGTGTACTAACTTCATACCCTATGGTAACCATAATTCGCTGGAATTGCAATTTTATTACTATTAAACGTACGATTTTAATACATTATTACAAACTACCTAAGATGCAGATGATACGATTTCATACAATGTTGGTGGATGAATGACAATGAGAAATTCTCGAAACAGACAAACAACCATTGCGAAATCCATGAATCAAGCCGAAAACCCAAGAGAAGACAACTAAAAATAGATTAAAACAATGTTCGAAACATAAGGCAATCAATATTATACAGTTTTTACACAGAGAAATAATAATGACAAATTGTAATAATTACAAATTATGTAAAATAGTCGTTAAACAAATTGGATATTGGCGAAGGAAGCGGTTAAATTAATTGATTAAACAATGTGCGAATTACTAGCGATTTCGATGAGAGAGACATAAGTTACATAAATGAATGCTGTGTTTTATTCTAAAATATAAGTATATACTATGTGCACAGATAAGAAGATAAATTAAGAAATATTGATATTTTGATAAGATTGCAATAATTGAGAGACAAATGTAACAAAAAAATGTAAGCATAAAACACACAAATGGTGGGAACGCAAGAATCGCTTCGATTTTTACCGGGACCGTATGCAAATTTCTTTTCCAAGCATAACACGCTGGGCGTTCGTAGAAAAAAAAACTGATTATTTTTGGTGAAGTTTCCCACATGCCACAATGATAAACGTTACAACGATGATACATTTTCCGAATTTTCCATTGATACGATGATACTACTATTATGATATCTTTATTATGTAATATGTTTATGTAATAATTATATTATATATATATTTATATATATCTGTATTCGATAGAGGGGAAGCCAACTTTACGAAAATGCAAGTTGAGCTGAAGTTTCGAAGACGTACAAACTGAAAGCTCGGTAAAAATCGAATAGATACAGTTGAGTTCTCGTCGCATGCCAGAGCGGAAGGCGAAGGCGATGCAAAAGATGAAAAACACAGATGGAAAGCGCGGAAAACATCAGTGTGAACCCGACAAGCAGCAGCAACAACACACACATGCAATGAATGATTTTATGCGAAAAATTTGTGAAAAACGGAATTATGAAACAAACTAAACTTGTACTCATGTACTCATACCACATCGAGCCGATGTCAATAAGATGAAATCATTACGTACAACACTAATTGTGTGCAAGTAAAATGTGATATCATGTAATATGTTAGTGTTAAAAATAAATCGGTATATATGCATATTATTTATACATGTTGTTATTTCACAGTGATAGCATACATTCTGCCATGGTTTTCCTTCTACACTATTTCTAAGTCACATTTAACAAATACAGCGCACCTATTAAACAGACTTAAGTTCGAAAACTTTTTAAACTGGCTATTATTTGTGAATTTTATGATTTTTGACATTACGACGCCATCTGTAGAATGATTCAGACACTACGACATCGAGGGAGTAAAGTCATTACTCCCTCTACGGACTTGCTTTTGAACATAACCTCACATTATTCATGCTGTTTTGGTTTTCTTCAGTTCGTTTGAGTGATATTCATTTTCCACGTTATAAATATTAATTGTTAAACAATATGCATAAAAATAATCGCAAAAATGCACCTAAAGGGCGAAGAGGGAATAAGGGCCCAAAGAAACCGCCGCGAAAAACTTACAATATAAATAATTTGAAAAAACCTAATAAGTTTGGTGCCAAACGTAAATTTCCGCAGAAGGACAGTGATTATTCAGCTAAGCGAGTGAAAACAGAACCCATCAAAGAGCCTGAAGAATATGCTGCTTTGACATCAGAAGATGACGAGGAGGAAGTTGTTGATGAGTTTCAACAACTCCTTGGAACTTTTGGTACGATACAATCAAATGTTGCGATTGAAAGTGATAGTGACAGTGAAGAAGAGGAAGAAGAAGAGGTGGATGCAGAGATACAGGAAGAAACCATTGAGGAAGAAGATGAGGATTCAGAACATTCACATCTCTCCTCAGATGAAGGTAAACTAATTTATGTTATTTAAGACTGTTTACTATAACTAATTAATTTTATAGAACTACCAGAGGATGAAGTGGAGCCCATCAAGTCTGACAATGAATCATTGAGAAGTAATGAAGACTCAGAAAATATTGTAATACCCACTGAGGCAACAGATTCACAGGAAGTTGATGCTAGTGATGATCCATTCAATAAGCATTTTCTGTACGAAATCAATGAGAGTTTACTGAATTCTGTTGAAAGTACTCCCATGAAGGTAGACCAGTCTTCTAAAACTTGGCCTGTAATGGGCAAACTAACAATTCAAATACCAAAATGTGAAGTTGAGGTAGAAAGCAATCAGGAGCTTGTCACAGTAGCTGAAAAGAAACAATTTGCAACTCCAGGTGTTGTGCCTGAATGCATTTCTAGAGAGCATGGGCTAAAGACTTTGCATTTAAAGCAACAAATAGCTAATAATATTCCCGATAGTGCATTAAACAGCGAAAGAAATGATGGTTTTCCTTTTACGGACTTGCAACGAGAAATGCTTTCCGTCATAAAGAACTACCAGGATTTATATTTCCCACAGAGAACATTTCAGAATGCAGAAGAAATACGATTCGCCTACTGTTTGCATGCTATCAATCATGTATTGAAGACACGAACGAAAGTTATACACCATAATGCTCGTTTAAATAAGAAGGACGATGTTCCCGAGGAATTTCGAGATCAAGGATTGGTTAGACCTAAGGTATGTGTTAAAATTTAAATTATTTGTGATGTCTTTCAATAGTAAATAATTTGCCACGTCGTGTAACTTGGGTTGCCTAACGTTTAACCTAAGAAGTAGAATTTTAAAAAATTGCAACGCTATAAATGCTATAAATTCTTTTATGTTCTGCAAGTCAGTGGGTCCTATTGGGTAAATATTAAATGTGTTTTTTTTTCAGGTATTAATCATTCTTCCATTCCGAGACGCCGCTTACAAAGTAATTAATAATTTGATTGAACTTATTATCAAACAAAATAAGGGAAATGTTATGAATAAGAATCGTTTCGAAGATGAGTTTACCGGATCTGAAATAACTATGCCCAAAAAGAATCCAATGCCAGAGGATTATGAACAGTTATTTACTGGTAATTCAAGTGATGACTTTAAAATTGGAATTACAGTCACGAAAAAATCAGTTAAGGTATGTTTTTTTTTAATCGGTATTTCTGCAACATCTATTAATGTCTTGCAATTGTAGCTTTATGCGGATTTCTACTCTGCTGATATCATAATCGCATCACCATTGGGATTGAGGCCTGTGATTGGAGCACAGGGCGAACCAGAACGCGACTATGATTTCTTAGCATCAATCGAGGTGCTTATCTTCGACCAAATGGATATATTTCTTATGCAGAACTGGGATCATGTGTTGCATATCTTAAAACATATGCATCTGCAACCAAAAGAGTCACATGGTACTGATTTCTCGCGAGTGCGAACGTGGAGTTTAAACGGCTGGGCGAAATATTACCGACAAACATTGCTATTCTCTTCGGTACAAATGCCCGAATTAAGTCATGTGTTTAATCGTCATTGTTTTAATTATGCGGGGAAAGTGCGAGCGGAGAGTGTCGTTGAGCTTCCATCAGTACGTCTGGCTTACGTACCAATTGCACATATTTATCACAAAATTGAGGCGAACTCCAACATGGAAATGATTGAAGCTCGTTTTCAATATTTCGTCAATAATATCTTGAAGGAGTATCGAGATCCGATGATGCAGCAAACGATGATTTATATTCCCAATTATTTTGATTTTGTTCGTGTGAGGAATTACTTCAAGAAGGAAGATATCAGTTTTGTTCAGATTTGCGAGTACAGTAATGTAAGGAACCGTTTTATCTTTACTTATAAATTTCAATATGTTAATGAACTATTGTTTTCTTGTAGATGAACAAAATAGCGAGAGCGCGAGATATGTTTTTCCATGGTGAGGTTCACTTTTTGTTGTATACAGAACGCTATCATTTTTTCAATCGAAAGAAGATTAAAGGCATACGCCATTTAATTTTCTATCAGCTACCAACTTTTCCACATTTCTATCCTGAAATGTGCAATTTAATGCAGGTAAATATATCCTTCCATTATTTTCTTTTAATTTAATTTAAATATTTTCTTATTATGGAATATATAATTATTGTTATGTTATCATTTTTCAGGAAGAAAATCAGAACCGCAAATTAGCAAAGCATGATAATCGAAGTATAAGTGTACTTTACTCAAAGTATGACGTTCAACAAATGAATGCAGTTGTTGGAAAACAACGGGCTGTGAATATGATTAAAAAGGATAAAAAGTTGCAGATGATTGTAACGGATTTTAAATAAGGAAGTATATTTATTGGGTTATCAAAGTTGACAATTGTTTGATAAGATTAAGTAAATGTCATAATATAATAAAAACTTTATATAGTTTTTATTGAATCATTTTCTTTCTTCTATTTTATGATTGTTGATCCTTGATACACCTTTTTATTTTTTATACAAGTATTGCAATATTTGAATAAGCATAATATTTAAACCGCGACAATTTTCCAAATTTATTTCCTTAAGTTGACGAGTTTACTGGAGAATATTTATCGGTCTGCAAAAATCGAAATTCATTTTTAGTTCGGGAGATGACAAAATACTGCGAATAAAAGCCACATTAAATTACGATTCATATTATTTTATTTCTAGTAATATATATTTTATAGATATTTGTCATATTTTTTAAATATTAGTATAATTTCCTAGGCAAGCGATAAACAATTCAAATATCGTATAACTCCTAATATAATTTAAACAAATACAAAACTATAACATTCAAATAGTATTTCATCTTTTACAAGTCAATCATGTTTGTAATATCATCATATATTCTTTTATGGCTCGCGATACACAGCCTTTATTATAAAGACCAATTCGTAATACAACAGTTTCCCTCTTCCTTTTTACTGCTATTCCAAATTATAAAAATTGTGTCGGAAATCCCGACTTTAACGTAAACTCATTAATGAAACGTAACATTTTCCTAGATTTTCATAACGTGTTTCTATTTGTCTGTGGACTTACCTTCGCTATAATAATCTTTAAAATTCGTATAAATATTGATTAGAGACGTTATATGTATAGACAAATATAAAATTATGATTTCTAAACGTTATTATTTGTTGGTTGCAATTTGAAATTTTCTTATAGTATATGTGGCTGATTCTAGGAATCCTAGTTTTGAGTATAATAATTTTCGAAACTTTGAAGTAAACTCGAAGAAAAGAAAAGCGGAACGAAAGAATGGCTGAGAAATATAAATTAACTTGAGTATTCCAAAATATAACTTCACCAAAAGTTGAATAATTTCATTTGTTTCATTATTGTATTTGCAGATAAACTGAAGAGAGCACTAAATAACAAATTGGAAGAAGTTAAAGTTTCTTTGAATTCTGGTTTCGTTTAATGGTGCGACGATATATTTGTATAATGTTCGAGATGTATGGGCGTTCACTTCGAATGGTTGTGTGAAAGGTTGATGCTCACGGACACCCCAACAACAAATTGACGATACTAGCGCGAGGATTAATGTTTGGACCAATTTATAATTACAAGTGCCGTGATTGCATATTGTATAGTAACATTATACTTTCGGTTTCAGATGAATGTTGTTCTTGTGGCACCTTCAGTTGTTGTTCACCAACATGTTAACAACAAGCGTTTCGTTTGTTTTCAGTCAAACAAAGTGAATGGCAGTTTTATACTAGATACTAGTCAGTAAACTTTCCCAGGAGAAGCTTCTGTAGCATGGGACTGCCCTTGGAGTACTCAGTCAGTTGGTGAGTGAAATTCTTGTTGTTATTAGTCTGCCAGGGAAGATCCTTCAAGTCATCGCTGTTTTCAGGTGTGGAAGGTGTCGCATCCGTGTTTGCCTCAACGACAGGAATCGGAGTTGGATCATACGGCACATCGAAAAGTTTTTCTACAAGAATAAAGTTTGTGAGTATAGTGTGTTGCCTACCATCACCAATTCAAATTCAACAATTTGTAGGAAAGTTACAAAGCTGACTACGTTATGATACCTCGGTTATTGCAATTGCTGCCTGAGAGCTGCGCCTCGTAGTTTTGCCTGGCCTTCGCTACGTCGTTCTGATTGTCATTGCCTTTCCACAGGAAAATATAATAGAGCGACAACATGATGGCCGCAAGCGAAACAAAGAACACGTAAGCAACGACGGTGAGGACTCGCACCAATTTCTTTTTATGCTTTGGCTCGTAGAGACGATCCTTGGACTCCTCGCCAGCCAACATGACGCCCGTTCCAAGACAGGCCGTTTTCACCCACTGCTCGTCACCGTTGTTCAGCTTGATGCTGTTGTTCATTGCGGGCTTCGTGGACATTTCGTCAAGTTTTGCAGCCACCGTTCACGTCGTTTACCAGATCGCCGCTGCAATTGTCCTATCAATCGTTAGATGCCAACTAATGTGTCCAAACAATGGACGATGAATTAATACGGGCACGGCATCATCAGCGCAATTTCACCCAGCTTGCTGCGATTCTGATTGAAAGCTTTCATGGGCGCTTGTAAGCAGCGAGCTATTCTTATCGCAACGTGCGAAATGCGAAACTTTTCTGCGATCAATCGAACCTGACGAACACGTCCGTGCGCCTTAAGGTTGCTATAACATCCTTGTGTAAACAATTTGCACTTAAACAAACAGAACGCTGTTGATGGGCGCACTGTTTTTGACCATCACGCACTTGTTTACGACGCCAGCGAACACTTTTGGGGTGGTATGGCTTGTAATTTGCGCTCTTATTTGGTCACCGGTAGTTAGACATTTAGCTAAGGCCCTTTTCGTCCGGATTATCCCGTCAGTTCCCTTGTTTTTCGCGAATCAATATTTTCTCAGCTGTGTGCGCGGTTCAGCTATACTGCGCAATCGCGGCCGCCGCCAATTTTCCAAATTGCTTGCTATTAAATTTTCCCTAATGTGCATGCAATGCCAAAATACGGTGTTAGTTATGCATTATTCAGGAAATAGTCATTCCTAAATTGCTATTGATAACTTACCGAGAGTAAAATCAATCAATCCTAATTGGATTTAAACCAATTGGATATCCAATTAGAACTATCAATGGAAACCAAAAGTTAAATACAACATTACAACAAGCTTTAAACTATTTTGCATCCTTTAGTACTTTGAAAAAAAATCCAGTACAAGAATAAAGGTTAGGCAACCAAGCATACAGTAGTTGATTGAGTGTCAAAAGTTTAAAAGTTTAGTTATAAAAAAGAAGCTCAAAGTTTATTAATAGTTTACATGAAACTTTAGGCAGTAAAGTAAGTTTAATTTTCCTCTCGTATTACAGTTATGCATGTTAAAAATCCACTTACTCTATGCACCCAATTTCCTAAGGCTTCAATGACCTACTATTCTAGATTTCCGCTCACTCAATGCAAACGATTAATCAATTACCGTACAGCAGCATTAAAATAGTTTTTACTTACGTTTTATTACATCCTCAGTGATAAATTCGCCCTCCTTCAATTTAATATGTTGAAGATCTGCATAGTTTCTCATAGCATAACTTTTGTTGTAGGTGGCTTTTGAAAGGCTCGATGATTCCTCCCCGTGTGGAAATCCTTTCCTGGCCAACGTTGGATGGCCATCCCACATGAAAACATAATAAATCGATAAGAGGATTGCAGCCATCGATACGCTAAGAGTATAAGATAGCACGGTAAGAATTCTTATGATTTTGCGTTTCGCTTTATTTGGTTCAACGCCATCATCGTCGTTAGTGCCTTCTTGAGTATTGTTGCTTGCTTCGCCCTCCTCCGACATTTTAAGCAGCTGGCCACGATCCTAGGATAAATAAACTACAAAGTTTGTTGTTTTGTTTATGGGTTTCACTTACTTCTTTTAATTATGCACAGTTGATATTCAACTTTTGCACTTTTAAACGGAATCGATGTGCACGTTGTGACGCAACATATCAATACGAATTAAGTATGCAAGGACGATGCGTTTCCTTCCAACTGGCACTTCGAGCGCAAAGTATTAGTTGAGAATTTAATTTGCGGTTCATGCGCAAATAAAAAGAGATACGTGTAAGCATTTCCAGGCTTTCCAAAGCTCTGGGGAAACCTCGTGAAAATAAAACAGGATGTAGACTACATGCATTTCAGTTGTGCCAGTTGTGCGAAATGCTTTTGAGAGGCTCTTACGCGACCTTCACACATTCCTTGAACTATAAAGTGATTTCAGTTATTTCAATTGAGTATAAACAAATTTATAGCATTGCCTGCCAATACATGAATAGATTATGTTTACATGCTCGAGTGTTTACTCGTGGCAGTGGGAGTAGATCCTGAAAATACTTGGTTTAACTTTCACAAAGCCAGGCAGTAACAATCAATGCAATTTATTTATAGTTAACACATTCTTTGATTTTTTGAAACCAATATTTGGTTTATTAGTCAAAATATATGTTGCACATGCGAGATTTCTAAAGTGTAACAAATAAACAACATATTTGAGTCGATAGACACACAATCTTTAAACAATAAACTAATTAAACTGTCTGTTTTAATTGCATGCATACTATTTTGTTTTAAATTGGATTTTTGTTGAGTCGCATTGCATTTATCAGTTAATTAATTATAAATTCTTACATAGCAACAGCGAATGAAAACATACATATGAACATTCTCTTATTAAAAGTAATATTTAAATTACAAATAAATAATTAAAAACGGAATTTGAATGCTTTGTTTGCTGCCAACTTCTTAATAATATTTAAGTCAGTCGTTAATAGATCGCAGCAGTGTACAGAACTGCGAGCGGATGTCAAAGAAATTGCCTGCTATCTTTACGGTGTTATTGTGATTGTTGATAAAACTGGATAAATTCAGAAGATATTCGTAGTGCTATGATTAAATATTTCTGCGGACTACATAACTAGAAAGCTTATAGCTATGCGTAAATAATGGTCAGTTTATCGAGGAGCACAAACACAAATGCTGGGGTATGTAATTCTTTGCAATAATCGGAAAATAACGCTAACCTCGTAGTTGTTGTAAAATATTTATGCAAATCATCCAACTATATTTAACGTATTATCTCATATCGTACTAATTACTCACCGCATTTTGCAGGGAGCGACATTTTTTAGTGAATCAACTGCAAACATGGAGGATGATTATATGAGGCCTATTCTGGAATCCTATGGACAATTTAAGCCTTTACGCACCATACCCCCATTCAGCTTACATATTTTGGCAGGTTTGGCAATTGAGATAGCTGCCATTGTAATTGCAATCAAACATCCTGATGAGAAATACAAGTGTACAGAATACTTTATTCTGATTTATGCACATGTTGCCTTCTGGTTTCTTACATTGGTATTTTCCACTGATTATCTGGACATGTGACTATGTATAATTGACTTGCTTAATTGTAGATTATAGACCAATTAGTTCGAGTGAAGCATTATGCTCTCAGAATAAATGGATACTTGGACTTTTACAAGAAAACTCAAGTGCATCATAGGTTACCCTTGTATATTGTTAGTTTATGGAATGCTGGCATTTTACTGTTGCAAGTCTTGATGCAACATTTCTATGAGGATGATTTTGCTGAAAAGTGCATAGAAGCTGGAGTTCTATCACCAGTCAGCTACTTCTTGGCATTGATGACTGTGGAAATTTGTGTGATATTTGGGGTCAATATTGATTATATCTGTAAGTTTTCATTATCTAATTTCTTGCATGGTTCTGCAAACAAGAATTAGGAATATTTTGAGTGAATTGCCTATTCTTATAGTGATAATGTCTACAATGTGAATGTATTTTCAGTGAGAGTAAGAACATTCAACAAACAGCAATCTCCACCAGATGTACAAAAGGATGAGTGGAATACATGTTCTAATGAACATGGTTTTGCTCAAGGAGAAGTTGGCGTTCGTCAGTTAGGTGATAGGGCGTTCGACTTCATCGAAAAACAAGTAAGTTCAGTATGTTTTTGAGTTGTTTTTTGGATGATATAATTCAATTATTTTAGGCTGATATGATCCGTCATTTAAAGGATCATAATGCCAGACTTGGCGAGAAACTGATGGTCCTAAATGCGCAATTACAAGCGAGAAATGCCAGTTAGCTATATTTTGATGATTTATTTACGTCTGAGATTAATATTTCAAAATTATTACAAAATCTAGCCTCATTTAAATGAACAAAATTGAAACCAATCTCAAAATGCCAAGACAAGTCTAATTAGTTTTACTTTTGCGTGTATTTTACATGTAACTAATTAATTGTTTGATAGAATATTTGTAAATAAAATATCTTTGATACAGATCAGGTAATGAAAAAATAAGTATACAAAATCATATCAACTAACAACACTTATTTTATAATGTTGTATAAACTTAAATTTGCAAAAATTTTATGGTTTTTCAATTGATGTCTAGTATAGAGCAATAATAGACGATACTACAATCAACCAAACAAAATTGATTGATTTGCACTGGTTTCATTCAAAGAAAAAATTAACTCATTATACAATGATTGGTTCGAATATAAGATTTTCTGCGAGATAATACATCACGCATTTATCATTTGTGCATCTAGTTAAATTATGCAATATAAAAACAATCAATTAATGTTGGAGAAAGTGTCACGCGGCATGCAGGAATAACCGAGGTGCAATTAAATGTTTGAATTGCATTCTATATTAAAGCCATCGTTGATTTCTTCATGAAAGAAAAATACCAAAAAGAAATCTGAATGGGCAATTCATTATTACTGAGATTGCAACTCATTTCCGTCGTGAAGACACAACAACAATACCAGATGCCTTGTCTTCGCACCAACATTAACGTGCAATTATTGTCTAGTGCGTCGCTTTGTGAAGACCTTTTTCAACTAATTGTAAGAGCTACCGTCATCATTCAAATTAAGCGTGTCGGACAAGTGAGTGTGTGCGCGTAAGTCCGCGCGGATGGTTTGAAGCATTGTTAAATAATATCCCCCCACGAATCGTGCGCGATTTCGAAAGCGTAATCCTATATAACTGTTTTGAACCTTTCTTAAAAGATTGGCGCTCAGTGCAATCATGTAACGTGAGAGTTCAGGTCAATCTGCTATTAAGTGTTTTGCTTTTTGCGCTTTGCACGCTTAGTTTGTTGCACCTACGAATTGCTAATTTTTCTATCAGTATACTTGTAATTTCAAACATGTATTCACTAAAGTTGTGTGCATTTGTGGCCTATTTCTGGATTATAACTTGCCTCCAGTTTGGCTTGGCCCAGGAAAAGTTTACTTTACTAGATACGACGAATAAGGATAATGGTAAATATATAAGTTGAAACTGGACTGGAAGTTCATGTAAAAATAATGTTATTGTTAAAGAATTGGTTTTATTGAGATAAAATCTGCAGATACGGGAGCTAACGGAAAGTTTATAATGAAAGTAAAAGGCGCGAGAAACTGCGTGTGCATTTGATATATGTAAATCGATGACCTTAATTATATTTGCGAAATGTTGTACATTATCAAATGTATTGTTAGCACATATCAACTTGACTCGCACGCGTCTTAAGCTAAATCTCAACTTGCCTCAAGTCAAGTTGGTCGATTGCACATTTTTGTATTTCGTTATATTTAATGTCAGATTTACTTTCTACGAAATTTACCATGTATGGCATTGTTAATTGAGATAAAAAATGAAAGTTTTTCAAGTAACAACATAAAAACTTCCCATAAAGCGGTCAGCTTGTTGGTTTACGAGGAAAGTAAATTGCAATTTTAGGTAGCGTTAAGGAAATACGAGTTGAGAGAGCGACAACTACACCAATTGCAACAAGTGCTTCGCCGACAAAAGTGCCTTACAAGAGGATACAATGTCCACCGGGGCCGATTCCTATCACAATATTCAGTCTTCCCTGCAATCACGAAAAGGACTGCCGAGTGTTCGGTCCGAATTTGGCCTGCTGCAAGGATCGATGTGTAAAGGGTGTCCTAGTTTCTGTAGCAGAAAAGAAGACGACTCAAATACCAAAGACAACAACCGCAAGTAAATTAATGAAATGCATGCTAGAAATTGTTATATGATATTTACTTGAACTCTTTTAGAAGTGTTCGCTCCAATTGCACCGGTTGTTTCTCCGAAAGAAAACGCCATCGTCGACAACTCCAAGGATGTCGTGACTTCAAATGTTAGCAAAGTAGCCAAGTCATCAGAAGGGCTAGTGTGCCCTTATCAAACTACAAGATTACCTTTGTTCAGTTTGCCGTGCAATGTAAATGCGGATTGTCGCGTTTTCGGCACGAAACTTCTTTGTTGTCGTGATGTTTGTCTCGAGGGCGTCCGGCCCCCGAAACTTGAAGCTGCTCATGCACGTAAGAATTCCTGGAATAATCTTCGCAAATCTTTAAAATCAAAATTCTAGCGGCTTTGTTTGGACTGGTTGACCGACATTGTCCAGCCCAGCCGATTGCTGAATTATTAGACGTTAAACCATGTGAAAAAGACACCGATTGCCTACCGAGAATATGTTGCCCGGAGCAAAACAGCCAAAAGAGCTTTTGTAGAACGCCAGTGCATAATATTGAGCGTTTGCCTGGGGCGAAACGAATTCAAGAACGTATGTTCTTATAGACCCAAATTAAATTCTCGGTTTAAATCGTTAATTGTATTTAATTGGTTGCAGCCCTTCGGAATTTTGTTAGCTACATGCAATGCACGCCACCGCCTCCTAGGGAATTGTTCCCCAAGCCATGTAATAATACTTTGGATTGTTTTCCAAACTTGTGCTGTCAGGAGAATGGTAGGAAATTTTGTCGACCACCAAGGAGATCTTTGGTAGCTCTATTTGCAGACTTAACAACGGTAAGCAAAATCAGAAATTCCGAATATTTACAGCCCTGACAGTTAAATTTTAGAGATTGGGTGCTGTTGAAGCAACTAGGAAATTCATTGAGAGAATAACAACATAAGACTTAAGATGTATAACTAAATTATAATCTTCACTTGACTTTTACAAAATACATTTTATGATTTTACTGTTAAATTAGGATCCTGTATAATTCCAGCAAAGATCATAATGCAAATATAAAGAGGCCTAGTCCAGCTGAAACAAATAATTTAAGTTAGTCTCAAGTCTATACTTGTTTAATATCTTAATTACCTTTTTGAAGCCAATATCATTAGCGTACTCTCTGAAGCATTGACGGCATAGATTTAAACCATATTTGCGGATAAGCCCATGTCGGTTGGAGCACGAACGGCTGAAAACATATTTCATTCAGTTTAGAAGAATTGTTAAGTATAACATAACCTTAAACAAATTCGTGTTAGGGGTGTTTGTTCAAGTTTCACAGAAACAACTACCTTATAACTAGTTACATACATATTGTACATGTATGTAAATAATATTTAGTTCAAGTGAAATGTAGAGCCTAAAAAATGAAGAGATTTTCAGTGCAAAATGCACAAAGCCATGCGGTTACATGCAACGTGGTTACAAACCGCTAGACGTTAGTTTCAACATGTTTCTGACTAAAAAAAATAATAATGCTCTCATTACTTACCAGGATCTTGATCCTTGGCCGTATTTACGAGGGTGCGAATACCAGATATTTTGGAAACCCATGGTTCGTCAACAAGACTTTGGCGAGAAAGGAATGGCGGACGCACGAAAGAGCGACTTGCTACGCTGCTGCGGAAATCTAGCAGCGATCGCAACGGCGCGCTTGTATAACTAAAAGAGCGCCCTCTACGTTATATTTGGCAACATTGTTTGAGGAAAGTCGCAGCACGTCGTGATGATCTTTGTCATCTCTGTCTCTTATCTCTGCTTTGTTACCAGCAGAGACAAATTTGTCTCTGTTACCAGCAGGCTCGGTTATCTCAATGTAAAATTTTTCGTTTGAGTTCCGATAAAGTGGAGGGGATTTCGTAGTTCGGCTAGAGAAATTGGCGTCGCTGATGTCGCATGCAACAAAGAGGTAAT